>VZSF01002489.1:101889-138972 GCA_013398295.1 Chionis minor
GGGGATGCGCTGCGGGGCGGGCGGGGGGTCTGGGGGTGTAGGTGGGAGGCGGGCTGCGGGGACGCGAAGGGGGACGCTTCGCTAAGCCGGACACACCACACACACCCCCCTTCTCCCCCTTCTCCCCCTCCCTCTTCCAAAACTACAGTTGAGGGGCGAGACCTCCAGAGGTCTGCGGGTGGTCGCAGGGCTGTCCCGTGCGCTCCCCCCATCCCACGGGGGTCTCCTGTCCCGGGAGGGGGTCACGGGCAGCCAGCGCAAACCACGCGGCAGGTTCCTGCTGCGAATTAACGCCGGGCAGCCTTCTCCTAACGGAGCCGCTGGTGGTGGCCATTCCAAGCGTCGGAGCGGGGTGAACCTGCCCTGGCCAGGGCCCACGGGTGGCCCCCACCGCCGCTGGCCGCCTGCGAGGCCGGGTTGAAAGGGTTGTCACTTCTGCTTGGCGTTTCCTCCCGAGTCGCCTCCGTTTTCCTGGCGTGGGTGCACAGGCGGCTCCAGAATGGTCATGGGGCTGCAGAAATGCAGCTTCGCCCCAAGCGCATCACGCCGAGGAGCAGAACTGCGCCTTGGGGAAGGGCACGTGCGTGTCGCAGTCCGGTAACCACGCTTGTCAGGAACATTGCTTGCGTCTTGGGATCCTTCGTGTGCCGGGGCGATGCTCCAGCCTCGCTGTATCTGCCTCTACTATCAGCGTGGCAGCTTACACACTCAGGCAACAGGTACCCGGCAGCGATGGCCGGTTTCCCTGCTTGGGTCGCGGCGTTGCGCAGTCTTTGTGTCTCTGCCTGGGCACCCGCTCGGACCCTCGTCCCGCACAGGAGCGGTGCACATCCGTAACTCAAAGATTAGCCGAACCTTTCGGCTGCAGGGGCTGCTTCTCCTGAGTTAAGTTACTAGCAGGCACGGAGTTCCGTTTTGCCCAAGTGGTTTATGACCTGAGATTTTTGCGATGCGCCATGCAGGTAGGAAAGGTACAGGAAAGCCACAACGATGGGTCTGGGACTCTGATGTTCGGTACGTTTTGAAATATAAAGTTGGCATCTGCCAAGTTGGTTCTGAACCACCAGCATCAATCATTAATCATCTAACAATCATTAAATTTGTCTTGATTGTTTAGTTTTCTTTTTTTTTTTCCTGCTTCCTTTCCTTTTTCTTCTTCCTCTCTTTTCGTTTTTTTCAGTTTGTTTTGTGTTGGTTTTTTCTTTTTCCCCATGCACTTACTTGCTTATTTTTGTAAGGTAGTTGCAAAACCAGTTTCTACACCCTAAGTATAAGGGATCACTCATTTCTGCGGAGGGAAGAGGATTCATTTCTTTGCTAAATGTAAGTCTGGGCCTCTCTCTTAAGCGCATTTTATTTAAGTAAAAGGATGACTGGGGCAAGATAAGGCAGTATTAAGTTCTTGACCTAAAATGTAAATAGACTTCTAAGGGAACACCCCTCCCCACCATGTCTCTCCCACCAGACTGCTTTTGAAGTGCATGACAGGTCCAAAACATGAAACACAGAGGAAAAAGTTGATCTTTGTTTTTAAAGCTGACCTCTGTAGGTTTGAGTAAGTCCACTTGTGCTGTCAAAATGTTATTGTAACAGTATAATGGATTTCAAAGCGGTTCAGCTGATTTATAACCTTCATTTTGCCTTTTGTAAAAATAGAGCGGAGCTATTTTTAGCGTTTCTCTTATCCACACTAGATCAGGCCGAGGAGCCTGTGTAAACAGATGAAAGCGATTGCTTTGTTCTGCTCAGTATTGTGGGATTGCGTGGCGTTGGGAAAAGTTAGCAGCTGGATTCACCCACGCCGGGATTAATTTTATTCATTGGGCTCCAGTCTCCGCTGAGAACATTGCTGGCAGCGCACTGCGAGCTGTTGATCCTCGTCCTTGGGGAACTGGTATTTAAAACTGCGCTGGAAGACAACTGCAGATGAGAAGGAAAATGAATTCAGTGGCTGGAGCGTGCTGCTGGAGCATGCTAAACCGCGCGGGGTTGCCTGGCCTCTTTTTCTGTTCCATACCAAGATGAGATGTAGTGCGGCGTTAGGACAGCCTGAGCACTTCGTCTCTGACAAGGAGTAGAGCAAACAGGTGGGTTCCTACATTTAACTTGCTGTGCGACAGACTGGGATCAGCCCAAACTTTTGTATTCAGTGTGTTCCCAGTGAACTGTTTCATTCAGTCTGTTTCTGTAGCCAAACGTAAGTTTGCTGATGAAATGCAAACCCCACAACACATTGTTGCCTCAGTAATAAAAAATAACAAAATATATTTCTTCTGAAATACACCTTTTAATGGAGAAAATAATAGTATGGTCTCAGAGTCTTGATACTGGTTCTCTTAGGTGGATGTAACAGGACGAGGGATAAAGAGTGTTTGAACCAGAGCAGAGACATCATTTTGAAAAGTTTTTTTGTTCTGAATCCTATACATGATTCACTGCCCTGCATTACCTGCAGCAGGTCAAAGCGGGTGGTTGGTAGAAGATGTGCTCATATGACTTAGGATATTAGTTTAATGCCTCTGTGCTGTTCTGGTCTGGGTCAGCTTGGAATTAAAGCTTGTAGGTTTGGTTCTCATGGATGTTTAAGACTGAGATGAAGGTACCAGGGTTTCTGCATGGTAACCATGAGTTACATCTTTAGAGAGAAGGGGGGAAGGAAAAAAAGCAATAAACTTTTGCTTTGAATAGGCAGGAAAATATCCATCAGTTTGTGTAAGGAAATGACATCATTTTTACAGTAATGAAAGGCCCTACCATTTGCAGAGTACCCCAGATCAAGTTTTTAGGCCTTCAGTGGGCACGTTTGCTAAGGAAATAGGTAAAAACCATGAGAGTGAACCTTATCTTTTCTTTGTTCTGGTTATTTCTCATGGTACTTTTTTCCAGATACAAGAGTGTTTGTGCACTACCTAGTCTTCCACTTCACACTTTGCTGAAAAAACAGATTGTAGTCTTGGTTTTTTAAGAAAGGGTTTGTAATGAGGGCACCACTTACTCCTTAAACACTGACAACTGACAGTATATTCAGCAGCTATTTGAACATCAACACTACAATTACCTGAGAGAAGGTTGTAGCAAGGTGGGGATTGGTCTCTTCTTCCAAGTAACAAGCAATAGAATAAGAGGAAATAGCCTCAAGTTGCACCAGGGGAGGTTTAGGATGGATATTAGGAAAAATTTTTTCACTGAAAGGGCTGTCAAACATTGCAGCAGGCTGCCCAGGGAAGTGGTGGAATCACCGTTCCTGGGGTATTTAAAAGGCGGGTAGACGTGGTGCTGAGGGACATGGTTTAGTGGTTATTTTGGCAGTGTTAGGTTGATAGTTGGACTCGATGATCTTAAAGGTCTCTGCCAACCTGGGTGATTTAATGATTCTCTGATTCTGTCCACTATTGAAAACATGGGTGCCTAACTTCTTTTGTCCTACTCACACCTCCTCACACAAGGAGGTCACACCGAGTGGGCCATATGTGAGTAGGTGACATTGGCTTACTCACACAGGTAAAGTTAGGCATGCCTGCTTATATTTTCCCAATGTGCTTGTAAATTATTTTTGGATTGCTCAAGGAGTGCGTTTTAAGGAAAACCCTAGATTGAGACACTCTGTGGCTGTGCAAATTTGAAGCTTCAAGCACAGAAAAAAAGCAACAAAAAATGCACAATAAAGACACACAGCTGCCACTGGATGTCGGTCTGATATTGGCAGGGAAAAGCGAGAAGCCATCCCAGAGGCACATAACCTGGGAGGCAGTCTGTGCCCCACTGTGCCGGTAGAAGGCTGTATTTTCCTTAGGCTTCTCACTGTAAGCCTGCCCCGGCAAAATTCTAAAAGCTGTTATGTTGAGCCATAAGTCCATGTGCAAAATAAACAAGACCTGTTTTCTGAAGCACCTTAAAAACTGTGGGTGGGGAAGTTGGAGGCCTCAGTGCTGCAAGATGTGGCATCAGTCCTACGTATACAGTAACAAAATTCACAAATACAGAGAAGGTCTCAAGAAGCTTCTCATACAACAGTGTCTTAGCAACCCCTGCAAGATCCTCAGCTGCCCTAATTGATTCGGTGGTTTTCTTTTCCCTTTCTCCCTCTATATCAGTATTTCTATGTGTGCTTGTGTGTGTATATATATGTAGACATTTGAAGAAAGAGAGTATAAAAATTGGGCGGGTTCTTTATCTTTCACAGAATATACGAGGTATTATTTATTAATTATTATTATATCAATTATTATTAATATATTAGATTAGCAGAAAAGGACTATGTAGCTCTTCAATTTTTTATCTGTGGCCTGAATCTTACAGTAAAAATGTTCTCACTTTCCAAATCACGTGAACCCCCGAGCGCTGATGCTGCCCGTGCTGGCAGAAGAGGCAGTACCTGAACGAGAGCAGCAATTGCTGTGCTGGGTCATCACACCATACGTGGGACATGCTCTGGCTTGGGGTGGGACAGAGAAGGAAGGTTCTACTCCCACCCAAACCAAGTAGGTGTGTTATACCTGGATGTGTTACATTACCTACGACAGATTTTGAAGCCCCTCCCAAGAGCTGAATTCCTGTACTCGATTAAAGAACACCTACTCTAATTAATAACTAACAGCATAGCATTGCTGTTGTTTATGAATTACAAAAGTTAAGGGAGAAGCTGCACAGTGGTTAATTTGTATTTTTTGTACTATAGCCTCTATGTTCATGTTTAGAAAGGCCAGTTTGGGTCAGGTTATGTAGAACACAGTTCTTTGAACACTGTTAGAGGCAGAGTTTCACAGTATTAAAGCACTGGAGGGGGTGAATCCATCCCGGACTTTGGGCACCATTGGAGGTATTTACACTGAGTGAGAATAGTTTGGGTTACCGAGTTTTTCTTTCTTGGCGAGTGTCAAAAGCTTGGCAAAGTGAAGGTAAGTAGAAACCAGGTTGGCTTTTTGCTGAAGGCTTTTCTCCAGTCCACTTGAGAGCAGTCCTACTGAAGCTGTGAACATACTTCAAATTTTTTTTTTTTCTTTTGAACTCTTTGAGCAGTAGGACATGGCAATATTACTGTGGAGGGGCATCTGCTAATAGACGAATGGGCTGGGTCCCTGTTTGTGGATGGCTTTTACCTGTTAGCCAGAACTCACCTAGCTCTAATAAGAAGTTGTGTGAAGGACGGCGTGGTGCTTCAGAGAGAGGTGGGGTAAGAGAAGAACCTCAAGCATTTGAGGTACGTGTTGTTTTGAAAGGCCATGATTGTGACTTTTGTTACAGTGTGCTGCGGGAGGCACAAGGATTTGAAAAACCCAAGTCAAAGGAGTGGCCAAGAAGGTTGTAGAGGGTGTTAGTGCTGTGCGGCTGACCTATGCCAGCATTTTCCTGCTCCCTGGAGAGCGGGAAATGTATTCCCGGTGTAGGGTGTGCATGAGAAGTGTATGTGAGAGGAGATGAAGGGAATATCAGGCATAAGGAAGAAAGAATTAGAGTGTGGTAGATGTGGAAAATAGAAGAGGAGTTATATATAGTAGCAGAGGGAAGGTGGAGATACTCAAATCCCAGACCAGCTAAAGTATCAGACTGTGGATTTTAACAGCACTCCCTATTCAGAGCTGTGAGTTGCCAGGCATTTGGTATTGCCATGAGGCCGGTAGCTTGAGAAAGTGGAGAGCTGGATACCTGAGAAAGTATCTTTGCTTGGGAGGGCTCCAAAGGAAGACATCAGAAAAATGGAACTGAGTTGTGGACAAAGATTTATCAGAAAGGGTGGTCCCTGGATACCTTTATGTTTATTCAGTGTATCATTTAGTGTCTACATCATACCGGTGAGGATATACTGCCAATCTAGCCTGGGTGCAGGTAGAGAAAGAGAGAAAGAAAGGGGTCTCTTACAGAACCCTGAAGTTTTGTAGTTCACTGACCAAAATCGAAAGCACCTTGGGACAGCAGAGGCAAAGAAAGAGCTCTTTTTGGTTACTGTGCTCCATCTGAAAAAGTGACTGAACAAATTTAATAACCTTCATCAGATTTACTGTCAGAGATGTTGCATCCTTTAGGATGGAATTAAGTTTCTGGTGCAAAACGCTAGCACAGAGCCAAACGGCTGGAGTGTAAAACCGTTTGGTTTATGTTTTAGAAGCGGGTTTAAAAGTTCATTTTGAAGGGGCTATGGAGCCGTCTTTGGCATGAAAACGGGTGCCTTAATTGAAACTAGTGGCAATTACTATTTGCATCTGTGTCTTCAACTTGTACCCACCTCTGCCTCCACTTGGGGGTGGGTTGGTGTTAGTTCTGTGCACGTGCCGGCCGTGTGGTGTGCAGGGAGTATGGGTGGTTTGTAACTTCTGATGCAGCTGAGCCCTGCTGTGTAAAGCCCCAGCGCTTTCGTTTCTGAAATGGAGGTGGTTAGACAGATTCTAGCAACCCGCTGCAAGGAGCAGGAGTGCCTTTGGCAGTGTGCGTTCGGTCGCAGCCCAAACGGTGTTGTCAGGGTTTGGAGCAGATGCGTCACAGACATTTGATAGGTGCCATCTTTGGAGTCATTGGTTACGCACCGTTTGATTTACTCCATTGCATTGCTTGGTTAGCGTGGTTTACTGTGATTTTTCAAGCCTAGCCATATATCACGTGAAAGTTACTTCAATATTTGGTGTTTCCAACCGCCATTCCACCCTCCACGCTTTCTAAACCCTGGCTGCGTTTCGAAGAACAAAGTGCTCTTCTGTTTCTGTGTTGTCAGGATACTTCAGGGATCATTATGAATACAGAGAAATAGCAAGAAACATTTTGCTTTTTAGATTAAGTTAAGTAGATATCAACGGGCAAGTTTAATTATCACAGCATATTTAAAGTACCCAGGCAAAGAGCAACATCAATAACCTGAGAGCTATATGAAAACAGCTATGCATCACTATATTTAACTATTAATTGTATTTAATCCTACAAAGTAGTAAAGCGAAACTACTGGTTAGGTTACCAGAGGCCGTATGTCTTTCGTCTAACTTGTACTGGTGCGGGACAGTTTTCTGGAAATGTTACTTAATTATTCAAAACGTGGCAAAGATCACCAGGCCTGCGCTAGTAGCAAGGGGAGGGCCAGTACCACAGAGAAGTGCAGTTAATAAAGGAGAAGGGACACAAGTTTGCAGAAAAGCATCTCAAAGGCTAATGACAGTAATGGAGAAATTTAAAGCTTGAGAGCTAAAATGAATAAAATGTAACATAGAGGAATTAGAAGACAGCATGTGAACTGCATACGTGAGTAATCAGCGTGAAAAATTATGTTGCTTTGCAAATACTGGTGGTCATATACCTTTGCTCTGGTGCTGGGGTATTTGTAGAGATAACTTGGAGTCTGGCTGGAGTGAAACAGAGCTTTGCAGGGACCGGTGCCCGCTGCCTCTCGGTGCTGTCTGTGCGGCCGGATAAACCACCCTGTCTGCTCCCTTCTGCCACGGCGAGACTCCAGAGCTAGTTCAGATCTTGCTGGGCACTAGTTGCCCTGAGCTGTGTAGTTTTAGCCCTGTTTGCCAACTGTACACTGGTCGATAGCTGAAAACAGCCTGCCTGTGCTTTCTGCTGCTCCTAGAGAGGGGTCTCATTCACCCATGCAGTGCACTGCGGCAGACCTGTTCCTGTTTTGATGTCGTTACAGGTTCTGCTCCCTACATGTTATTTTATGGACAGCAAATAACACATGGGTAGGGGAAGCAAGGGGAGGGGACATGCGGAGGGGTAGCTTGATGTACGGTACACCCAGCTTATGCTGAGATCTATCCTCTAGTGTACTCAATTGGAAACTGAAGACTTTTTTTTTTTAAGTGTAGTAAGAAAAGCTGCCGGAGCAGCAGTGTCCTTCCAATGAAACACAGGCCAGGCCACCCACAAAATTATACTTTCTCTCACCTCCACATTGATTCCTGGACCACTTTAAGTAGCAGATGTGACATAAATTGCTGTTTTTCATATGCCAAAGACTGACAAACCGAAGCTGATAGTTGATGTGTGGTTAAGTTGTACCCTAGGAAAAGGGCAGACGCACGGTTAGAGAACAGCCCTTCAGCCTACAAGGCTGACAGATAATTCACTAAATCATATTTAGTCTCAGATTGCCTTCTCTAGTAACTAGTCTAGAAACTAGTAAATGGCAGAAGCAAGACTAGAATTTGAGATACTTTTTTTTTGGGGGGGGGGGGGGAGGGACGGGACAGCGACGGGACAGGGACAGCGACGGGACAGGGACAACGACTTTTAGTGTAAATCTCCTTCCTGCCTTGTGCTTACGCAGAAATCCTTCCGAATGCAGTCAAAGGTTTTCTTCAGGTAGGGTTGCAGTTTACCATCTGTAAACAGCCTGCTGTGGGAGGTGTGAACTTCCACACCCTCCAGTGGTGGAAATGGAAAGGCTGCTGCAATAAATGGGTCTGGTGGTAATAGCAAGTCTACAATGAGCAAGTGCCAGTCTTTTTCTCCGTACAGAGACCACCATGTGTGGTCCTGATTTAGCTCTTGGGCTCGTAGTGGTTTTACTATAATTCAATTACTGTTTCTTCTGCTACCATTAATGCAAACCGAGAAACAGGATGGAAACACTAAGCGTGGCAGTGCAATACTGAGCAAGTACTATGTACCTAGTGCCTTTTGTCTTTAGATGTACATTTAGACTGCAAAATTAAGCTATCTTTAGCAAAATGCCTTATTCAAAGGCATGGTATTGCTATTTCTGGGGGAGGTACCTCTCTTATTGTCCCCATATCAGTAGCCCAGCAATCAATCCCAAGTGACGCACAGGCATGGAAGGAAGCGTTCAGTTGTTGAGCAGCATTTTTCAGCTGTTCTTCACTACTGTGAAACACTAACAAGCTGGCGGGGAGTGCAATGTCAGAGACCAAATCTTTAAGAACGTAATACAGGGGATTTTTGTTAAAAGTCAAAGCTGAGAAATGAAGGGGAAAAGGTTCTGGTTGTGCTACAGGATTTTCATATAGAGTGTTTCAATGAAATGATCCCGTTCATAGAAATTCACTGAAATGATCCTGTTCATAGAAATTGGTGCAGTGAACAGTCTTACACGCGCTGTATCTGTATCACCGCTCCTGTGAAAAGCTGGTCACGGGGCCATGCTCCTTCAGAAACTGCCCTGGTAGTGGTGAAAGCCGTTGTTTTTTTCTAAAAAGGATGGATAAATTACTGCTGTAATAATCACTGTGAGCAGGCATGAGCATATTTTAATATCATTTGCTCGAGGAAGAAATGGTGGTAGTAAGACTAATCTTCAAAGCCACACGGTACAGTGTCATTGAGCTCATTCAGCAGAGATGGCACATTCCCTGTAAATTACAGTGAAAGGTCATGATTGCAAATGTGAGACCCTGCCTCCCTCCCGTCCCCGCTGGCACCTCCATTCACACCAGCAGGAGCTTTGTGCGAAGATCAGAGGGAGACTCTGATCTCCATGCTCTTCTTAAGCTAAAGGGTTGTTAGGACAAAACAGCATGTGATCCTGTAGTGCAGTTGGTGGCTCTCAGCCACACTGTCTATGGCTTAGCAGAGAATATCGTCAAAGCCATTATTTTCTCTTAAAAGAGACATAAAAAAACAATGTAGATTCCAGAGAAGTTCTGATATTCATGGTTGGAAGTAGTCCCCAGTCCTTAGTGGTCAACAGCTCTAAATATTGATAGGAAAAGACCTAAAAATTCAGTTATCCTTGACTTCCTGGAGAAACTGAAGCCATGACGGTCTTCACAAATTTCTGTGAGCTTCGGGAGCATTTACTTTCTCTTCAGAAAGGGGTCATCCCATCAGGCACATCAGAAATTCAGTTGTCCTCATGATGGTGCTCGGAAGAATCGTCTCCATAGTAGATTTCAGCGCACCGACATCGTCTGCAGGCGGATTCCCTCCATAAGCAAGTTGAACTGTGAGGGTTTCAAATGCTCTGCAGTGCACACAGTGGGCTTTTTGCAGATGTTCCCGCAAGATTTTCTTTTCCCTGGTGGTAGGGTAGGTTTACACCCCTTGTAATTTTAATAGGAATTTTCAACTTCTCATCCATATGCTTTCTGTATTCAAAACCAGTGCTTACAGTTGGGTTTTTTTGAGGCATCACATTATAGATATCACATTTCTAGCTGTTTCCTGCTTTTGACTGATCATCAGCTGGTAGAGTAATGGATTTGCTGTGTTATTCAGGAGCCGAATACTCTGCCGCAGTAGCAGCAGCTTTCCAGGCCACTCAGCTCAAGAGGAGCCACTTAAGGTCTTTAATAGCGATTGTCCTTGAATTCTTATCTGCTTTTGATGTTGATGAATTGTATCAGTTGGGATGTTAATTGGACAAATGTTAGGTTGGTTCTTTGTAAAATTAAAGACTAGTGCTGATCTTGTGAACATGTAATTATGGGACTAACTTCATGACTGTGAGTAGCTCCACAAAACTCGTTTGCAAGTAGCTGGTTACCATGTACTCAGGGTCCCGTATACTAAATTCCCTCTCCGGCTGCTTTACGGAACAGAGGAAAACAGAACAATTTCATTTCTGGAGATTATGAAAAATCCCATCATTGACTACATGGATATGATGGGGAAACGGAGCTGCTATTACAATCCATGTTAATGTGATTGTTTTCCTGAAAGAAAAAGCGAGTGATTTTGCTAACCGGCCATGTATAATTGTTAAGAGTTCATCACTGAGTATACATCTGGCTTGGATATGTTGCTGTGAAAAGACATCCAAAAGACAGTGATAGCCCAAACTTCCCATGAAATCACATCACCGTGTCTCTGTTTTAGAAGAAATTTTTTTCCAGTGTTTATAAGCCTCCATTTCTACCACAGATGGGTTCCGTGGCTGGGCAGCAAAAGAGGAGGAAGTGTCTTTGCGCCTGCACTGATGCCGGTCTCATTCTGCCCCCAAAGTCTACACAGAGTCAGTTCATCCACGTGAATGCACTGGCACTGTTTGGCGTATATTTTATTTGAAATGCTATAGCTGTAAAAAAAAAAAAAAAAAGGCATTTTAGAGATGAATTTTGACAGCATAGAATTATAGAATCACAGAATCATTTAGGTTGGGGGAGACCTTTAACAGCATCGAATCCAACCGTTAGCACTGCCGAGTCTACCACTAAACTTTGCCCCAAAGTGCCACATCTACACATCTTTTAAATACCTCCAGGGATGGTGACTCCACCGTTTCCCTGGGTGGCCTGTTCCAATGCTTGACAACCCTTTCAGTGAAGTGATTTTTCCTAATATCCAATCTAAACCTCCCCTGGTACAACCTGAGGCTATTTCTTCTCATCCCATCGCTTGTTATTTGAATTAAGCACATTAATTGCACTGATTTATTTGTGTCTTTAGGATGTTGACCCGAAAGTATGTCAGGAAGCTTTGGATGACTGTTGTCCGCACCAAGGAGATGATCAGCTGGACCTGCAAGAGGAGGAGGAGAAAGACGACATAAATCAAGTAAATGATGAAAAAAAGGGAAGACGGGAAAACTGTGAAGAGGAAGTGAGGGAGAATATAGGTCTTATCACTGAGATACAGAGTAGTGAAAGAAATTGAATGAATAGTTTTGAAAGGGATATTTAATTTCCTCTTTTCATTTGGGTGTGTCCTTTGCAAGGTGGCTCCAAGTTATTTCAGTTTCATTTTTTTGTTTCACCTTCAAAACTTTTGAAAGGGAACAAGGGGGAAAGCACTTGAAAACCTCTCATCTCTCCGGAATCACATAAACCAAATCATAATTTAATGTTCATCTAATCTTGTTGCAGACATCATAAACAAGAATTTGTTTATGTAAAAATCAGAGTAGTATTTTGTATTCGCTTGTTTCTATGACTTGTAAATTAAATGTGTTATAAACAACTATAGCTACTATAGTCTGTCAGTAGAAGGATGAAGAGAGACATTTTGATGTGATGCGGTGTGTGCTGCATATGTGTGTATATATATCTTTGTTCAGAAGAACACACTCCTATAATTACTTTCCTCTTCATTAAACTCCTAGAAGTACCCATAGAGACTGTGCTTATAGCTGATGAAAAACATCTCCCCGATCCCCTTCCTGACCTCCTGCTCCACAGAAATTCCCCAGGGGAACGCTGGTGGTCGATGCCACCGAGCAGGAAAGGAACACTGACTTCAGACTGTACTGTGTAAACTGTGCCCTTATACACCATGAAAATTTCCCTCTCCAGTGCAGTTTATGTAGTTGAAGTTGCAGTTCTAAAGTTTACAGCAATGACTTGCAATTAACCATTTTTCAATTTATTTTTTATTGTCTCCGTTGTGACAGGATTGTGTTTGTGTGCAAGGATTTCTATCTTGGCCTACAGACACTTGGGACGTGGATGCTAAATCATAGTGCTTTCACCATTTACGTCAAGATTACTGCTCAGATGTAGAACTGCATCTGGGAAACTGGATTGGTCAGATATTAGCACGCGAGTTCTAACTAGAAGGCAGAGAAATAATCTTAGTGATGTTAAACTGATACGTGCGGACTTCGGCTTTTGTCCTCTCTGAGAGCTGCAGTGAAAAGAGCATTCATTGTTCTTGAGACCTTAGGAGAGCTGAAAACATTGGATCTGGGTCTCTTGCCAGCGCCTCTGTTCGCTGCTGCCCTGGCAGCTGGGCTTTGAAAAAATACTCGATTTTTCCCCAATGTAGGTGCAGCCTCAGAGGCGAGGAAAGCCCAGTTCTGCTGTTGTGGGACAGAGGAGGGATGGTCCTGCCACGGAGTTGTTCTGCTCGTTCTTGCAGCGTGACACCTCCCATCAGGGAGACTTAGACTCTATTCCCTCTCCGACTTTGGATTTTTACCTCCTTTTATGTAAAATAACTGTGCTTTACAAAGCATTTCTGTTTCTTCTCTCACAGAGCAATTGCAACCATGTAGATTCCCTTCCCTCCTTGGAGGGCTATTTACAGCTTCTGTCATCGCAGATGGAAAACATGCTAGAGGTAAATGAGAAAACACATGTATCGTTAATAGATTGGAATACAGTCAGTGATTACTGGATAATGACTTAACCTGTTTTATCTAATGAAAAAACCCCAGGGAGTATATCAGCAAATCAATGTAGGAAAACTTACCTGAAGGCATTGAAGACACTACTGTCCGCCTTTTACAGCAGCTGTACTTGGCTCTACTTGAAAAATTCTCCCCAGTAACATGTCTGGGATGTGAAAGCTACAGCGTTCTGTCTTTCCTGTGACCTGGTGTTTAAAGTTGGATGGAGCTGCTGGACAACTTAATTAGTTCAATTAATAATTCCCTTTCTGAAACCTAATGCCGATTCATATTTGTGCAGCGGCTCTAGGTATGTTTCTCTAGAGCAACACTGAGTTATTAAGCACTGGCTGCTCTTAAGCATTTGTGGTGAAAGATTACAGTTGTCATAAATATTGGGTCAAGTGTTTACAAGGGTACTACCCTCAAGAAGAACAGAGCCATCTTTGCTGCAAATCAGGTCAGCCAGCATCAGCAGCAAACCAACTTTGTTTTTTTTTGTTATCTTCTGGGCTTCTGATACTATTGTTTACTTTCTGGGTGCCCATCTTCACAAAAAAACCAGTTGTTTTCTTAATTGCAGTCCCCTTGCTCTCCCGCAGCTCATAGCTGCAATCATTAACCATGAAGCTACTCCCAACATCCCTTTTTTGCAATACTCCAAGGGCATCTTATGTACTTCGCCCATTGTAGGAGCCCCCCAGGGTCATTAGTGTTTTCCATGTAACTTCATGTTTGTCTCTGGAACACCTAGTTTTGGGAATCTCTACATTGGATAGTGCCTGCCAGCCCATAAACTAGCCTGCTCCTCTGTTCAGCTTTGGTAACGGATTCCATACTAACAAGGTTCAGAAGTTCATCAGTTTAGTTTTCTCGGCTCTTTTCATAATTTGAAAGGAATTTGGCTGTAGCCATTATGTAGCTATAACAATACACAGTTGCCTATTTCATTTAAGACTATTAACGCACTGCCATCTTGTGACAATCTATCGGTTGAAAATGGATTGCTTGTTTTCTGCAAGTACCAAGTCTTAACAGCACAGGGGATTTTTTAATAGTTAACTTGCTAAGAGAATTTCTTTTCAAGGGCTTAATTGAAAATACAGGCAGTCTAGTATGTCATAACTCCCAAGGAGAAATAAGGCAAGATTTTCTTCTGTTACCTGAGCTCCCAGTAAACATAAACTTAATAAACTTAAGACATCCTGGTCTTTATGGTACATCATTCCTTCCCTGTGGAAAGTGGTTTTTACATTGAGTCTTCAATGAACCGCAGTCAGAAAAGTCCTTTCCAGCACCACAGCAGGGATGCTTAGCTCTGAAGCAATCGCATCATGCGCTTCCTACTTGATGTATTTACATTCTCAAGTTTTTTGTATCCGTGTATTTTATGACTACTCTACTTGTCAGCCAGTGCCCTGACATAATCTTGCGCAGTGGCTTTGTACTTCTAGGAGCCAGCACCTATACCCCAGGCCCACAAAAGGTAGGCTTTAATGCTACCGTAGCACTCATTTATTGTCTGAACTTCCAGGCTGAGGGATCATACAGCAGCTTTATTTTTGTAAAGAAAAACTGAGTAGTAATTTAAAGTCAAAAGATATCTACAGAAGGTGTGGTTGGGGGGGGTGGGGTGATTTTTCCTCCAAAACGATTAGTAAAGGAGTTGAGTTGGAATCTGAACACAATAGTGTTCTCAGTTAAGTCCTCAGTTAAGAAGGAGCTAAGCCAAATGTGGCAGCTCAAGCTGCGCCCCCCCCCCACCCCCCCCACCCTCCAAAGGTTTATAAGCTGTGAAAGAAAAGTAGTGAGGCTGTGACTGCAGGACCTTGACATTCCTGTCCCACTCCCCTCATTTCTTACACCACTGTTCTCACTGGTTAGCTCCTGCAGGTGAGCTGTTTATCTTCTTTACAAGGTTAATTTTCTAACAGTTTAGCACCTTGAACCAACTCATCCTGGAATCAGGTGATCATCAATACCAGGGAAGGGGCATGACTGCCCCTCCTAGAAAGACCTTTTCTTAGACCAGTTCAGGTGTAACACGCCGGCTGTAGTTTGATGTATACTCAGCATCAGTCCCCCACTGTCCTCCGCTAGTCCTCCTCCTCCCGTCCCTTCAGTCGCTTTTCTTCTGCACCCTTCCTGCTCCCTCTTGCTATATGCCCACACAGGTTATGCTTCGCACAAGTGAGAAACAGTATTCAGGACAGTTAGAAGAGTTTAACATACAGAATTTTGACTTTAATTGATTCAAATAGTGGAATATTAAAAAACCAAATTGATCACGACTGTGTAGGTGAGGAATGTAGAGGCATTCATTTTATAAAAGATCCCATTTTTCCACCCCTGTCATCTTTTAGGTGAGTTTACTGGAAGATACACAAGTTGCTACTTCTACCCAAGGCCGAGAGCCGTCGTCCTCACACCACGATGTAAATTTGACTCAGACACTTCGCCACTGTTTCAGTCCTCATGATGCCATGCTGCTAAGAACAGACTACCCCACTCAGTCAAATTCAGAAACAAGACATTTACAAAGGCCAGAGTCTTTTCCTCAGTCAAGCTCTAATATCACAAATCCAGGATCACTACTTCATGGGTCAGATTTGACAGGGCTGTTTCCAGCTGCTGACATTAGAAACCTAACAGCCCATAATGATAATTTGGATGAAATTAAACTCATGTCTTTGGCTTTGGAGGAAGGTTTTGATCCTATAGAAGTTTCTCAGCTCTTCCAAGAACCTGGCTCAGATTTGGGACTCTCTTCGAATTCAAGTCACAGCACCGCCTCTTACCCAGTCTGCAGTGAAGATGCTGTTGGGTACAGCAGTGATATTAAATCTGTTTCTCCGCATGGCTTAGGAGCTGTTGGTGGCCATTGCCAAGAACACACTAAATATGGACACGTGGGATCTCCAGGTGATTCAGAGTGTTCTAGAGAAGCCACACTTCAGCAGTTTCTTCATAACCCCACGTACAATCAGTTGCCAAGTCAAGCAGCATCCACTCCGGAGCATCATCAATATATGTGGATGGAGAAACCAAGCGAAGTAAAGGATAGTTGCCACAATTCTACTGATACAAACCTTAGTAGCGATGAATGCCGTGCAAAAGCTCTGAGAATACCATTTTCAGCTGATGAAATTGTGAGCATGCCTGTCGAGTCCTTCAACACCATGCTAGCAAAGAACCATCTGACAGATACTCAGGTATCACTTCTACGTGACATCAGACGAAGAGGAAAAAACAAAGTTGCTGCCCAGAATTGCCGTAAACGCAAACTAAATGCAATTCTTAACTTGGAAGAAGACGTGTGTAATCTTCAAACACAAAAGGAGAGCCTTAAAAAGGAACACTCTCAGTGTAGCAGATCAATCAGCCAGATGAAGCAAAAGTTAAACAACTTGTACCATGACATTTTCAGTAGATTGAGGGATGACCAGGGTAGACCTGTTAACCCATGCCAGTACGTCATTCATTGCAGTAGCGACGGCAGTGTTTTCATAATTCCCAAACACTTAGTCAAATCAGAACAGAAACGAGGTAATGAAAAAGATCAGAAACAAAAATAAGATGCTTGAAGATCACTTAAGTTTTATTTTTCCTGAAAGAAATATTTGCGTGAACACTGGAGGTCAGCAACTACAGTAGTACAAGCAGAAAAAACTACAGCTGAGGAAGACTGAACCTTCAAGGGTCTGGCGAACCAAGCAGATTGTGATCTGTTAGGAAGTCTACCAGCTGAGAAGTGAACGAGGAAACATGTTTAGTTTTAATTAGAACCAAAGGAGCAAGACCATCAGTACAAGTAGAATTGCAAATACTGCATTTATAGGCCCATGTAAAACTAGGAATTTAGTTTCTGATGATGGGAGAGGGGAAGGAACTAACACACCACTAGGGAAAAAAAAGCAAGCTTTAGCTCAAAGTTACAGATGAAAGAAAAATGTGGTTTAATTGTGAGTACTGGATTCTTGATATACAGAATGACCTCATTTTATTATTCTTTTTCAGCACTGAAAGAAAAATTGTAGCTCAAGTCCATCTTCACCTTAAATTCACTGTGGATTTATGTATTCCTAAGAGATATTCAGTGCTTTGCATTTGTTTATAAGTGTTCTGCTTCTCTGTTTTCCTTTCAGGACAGAGGCCCAGAAAGCTGTTGCATTCTTCTCACAACTTTCACATTTATAGTTCGAAGCAAACATGATGTACCGATTAATTTTACAACTCATATGGTCAATATGGTCTTACCTTCATCCTCTGCAACTGAATCATCCCCAAGTTCTTTCCATGAAACCGAGTGATGGTGAAGGAGTTCCTACTGTTTCCTAGTCTGTGATATATTTACTTTTGTGCCTTCCCTTTCCACTCCCATTTGGATACCTTCCTCATTTCTTTTCAGCTTTTAAAAACAAGTACTTTATCAGTATCTTCATCTTTATGGAGTTTTTTGTAAATTTCCCCCCTATCTTTAAAGCAAATTATATTGTACTAAGTTACTATTTATCTGTACTTGTGATAATGAGGTTACACTCCATACAGCTCCAAAGAGAAGAGCTTTTCGTTTATTTATTTATTTATGCTATTAAAAAGATGACAGTCTATTCACTTACATGCTTATTCACAACAGCTTATCCTTTTCTATTTAATAACCTGAAAAGGGTCTGAGGAAAAAAAAAGGAGGAAACGGCCTAAAAGAGAAACAAGCATGTAATGTAATCTTTCATAAACAAAACCCATAAAAGTCGTACAAAAAAATAAATGTCATTGGTCATGGCACAACAATGTAGCAACTTTATAGTCAGGTATGTTAAAAGAAGCACTTGAACCAAGCACATAAAAACTACACATACACGCAACACAAGTTTAAACGCCAAATGATACTTTTTGAAGAAATAAACTATGCCATTAGCATGTAAAGCATGTTTTTGTTCACACTTGTGTTTACAGTAACTGGTAGCATTGAGCCTTATTTTTTGAAAAGGAAGCACTGCCTCAGAATGCAAAATGCACTGAATTACTGATACCAAAATCAGCCATTTCAAACAATTTGCTCTGCATTTTTTATTAAAAGATTTCTTTAAAGTGTGCGTCTCTGTTCTTTTATTTATCAGTTTTGCCACAGCCTCAAATTGCTGGCGTAAATTCATAGGGGAAACTTTCAGTAGTGAGGCCCTGAAATTTCTTGCTGTTGGGTTAAGCACCGCTGTGAAGCGCATCTAATCTAACTGGTATCCACAAGGAATTTATTTAATAGCTAGTCCATGAACTTCAACCAAAACATGCAAGAGGTAACAGATGCACATGATGAATTGCAAACTTCATTTCTAGTTCTGGGGAAAAACCAAAGTACACATTTGAGTCAGCATGATGGTCATGTTTTAATTAAATGACATAATAACCATTTTAAAGTCCACATGTGTAGCCTTTGCAGGACCAGGGCTTTAGGTGTACTTCATGGCCCACGTGCACAAATTCTGACGGACACTAAACTAGGCCCATAATTGATGAAACCAGAACCCCCAAGTATTTCTGGTTTTAGGGCCTCACAACTCAAGTTTGGGGTAGGGGGCAGGAGGAAGGCTAAACCATCCGATACCCACTTCCTCAGCAGCAGCAGGAGCGAGAACTTCCAGAACTCATGCAGAGCAGCTGCTGGCGAAGTAAAGGGTACATCCATTTGGGTAATGGCTACGTGGTTAAATTTTGGCACATACTGAAAGTAAGGAAGCACGTTGGAATTCTTTCAACAATCCCAGGGGAAAGCAGCGTACTCTAGCCGATTCCTAGAAAATGACAGTCATTCCACTCTCATCATTGTTCAATAACTGTATTTCTTTAAGAAATTCATGTATGAAACTGAACTAGCAACTATGCCGCTACAAAATCTCTCAGGCAAATTATTAATTTTGGGTGGACTGCGAGTTGTAACAGCGTTGATGACGCAGACGCTGAGCATTACGTCTGGATGCACTAGAGTTTTCTCAAACCTTCACCTACCTGCCCACAGTTCACGCAAAACTATAGGCAGAATTCAAGTGTCTTTTTTTTTTTCCCCAATTTTACTAGAGACATTAAATTTCACCTAAAAGCTCGACACTTCTTGAAGCGCCTTTCCTTTCTGTCACTAGCCTACGTTTAAATAAAAACAAACAAAAAACCCCGCAAGCATTGCTTAGACTTGGCTATGCCTTGTATTTTCACATCCTTAAATTATTTGTGAGACTAGACGGGTAAGGAAAGGGCAGGTTTTATAGCAAGCTTTCCTCCCAAGGTGAAGGGTTCCTGAAGCTACTTTTAATAGTCTTCAGGGAATGGCCTTAGACAGTATATATACAAAAATGAGACACGCTGCAGTAGTCATGGAGCTATTCAGGGAAACGCATTGTGAAGAAAACTTGTAACCAAAATGGTTATAAAAGGTGGGGAAACCCCTGACTGAAGTCTACCTGGTTTTTCTTATTGATAGATTGTTAACTAAAACCCTAAGTGTATAGAACAGGAACTATGCTGGGTAAAAAGACACGATGTAACACCAAACTTACTCCAGAGCCAGGCATCTAGTGAAAAACCTACTAGGGCTGCATCCCACCTTACTGAACACTAACACGGAGAGACGCACCTCTCTGAAGCAGGAACAATGCCAACACTCCCTGTTAAGACTTGTTATACGGCTGGAAAATTGCAAAGCTGAAGACTGCAGATGTAGCTGTTGATACAGAGGGAAAAAAACCAAACAAACCAAACCCCGAGGATAAAGCAAATATCAAGGCAGGGGTTCTCATTACTGTTCCCACGCTAAAGCTATTGAGTAGGGCGCAACATTTGAGTGGGAAATGTGCTTTCGTTACACTAATCACAAGAAGAGGTTATCTGCAAGAGGTTAGAAAAGGTCAGATTGAGCATGGAGAAAAAGCACAGTGGAGAAATGACAAAGGATAGAGGTGACCTTCCCCATTACTGCTACTAGCAACACGTGCAGGCATTAGCCACTAGCTGCTCTTAAATCCTTACCTTTCCTAGAGAGGCATCCACTAGAAATAAACACATTTAGTACTTCATTGGAATGCAATACCCCAAGCATCTTTTTTATGACATGTAAGGCGGAACACCCCCGTACAGGCACACTGCAAAGCAGCCCTGGGAGAAGAGACACGGCATACTGCTGTACCACCATGTGCGCTTTGAACGACCACCACCAGCACTGCACTGAAGTGCAGCTTTAGCTTTGCATTTTGGTTTTATTCAAGATTTGGCTTTTTACAGAAGCGAAGTTTTACAAGCTAAGACTGCTCCTGCTCAAGAGCTTACAATCTAGTTTCAGATGGGGTAAACCAGAGTAAGAAGCTTCAAAGAGGAAACAAAGGACAAAGCAACTTTGTCAGTTTTGTCAGTGTCAACAGCTTGGTATTTGTCCCAAAACACACATGCTACGCTCATATCCTACGGCAATCAGAAGTACGGTTTGCGTAAGAATCTTGAGGACACGGTAGAAGCCTATAAATGAGTCAACAGGACACTTGGCACGAGATTCTAGTGAAAAATTATTTATTAAATAAACCAGAGATGACACATGTAACCATGTGAACTCTTATTACCGTAGCGAAACTCATAAAAGCACTGCAACTCAGTACCTGCCACACCACTGCTGCTAAAACCCATTAAATGCATCTGCCGTTCATTTTCGTACAAGAACGCCTCAAAATGGACAAGAGCGAGCTGATCAAGAAAGAGAAAGCAAAAGGGTGGGGGGGTAAACACATTGGCGAGAACTTGGGAGGAACAGCAGTTTTCTAGGACCTGCCCAGTCACCTTGTCCATGCCGTGAAGCAGCATGGGAGGTCACGCAAGGTAGTCTGTAACCCACAGGGTCCCCAGACTGTTGGCCTAAAACATTCATAGCAATCTACCAGGCAAGTCGCTTCTACTGTTGATAAATAAACCACTTCTTGTTAATTGGAGTTAACTCCTGCTGCAATGCAAATCAACACTAGCTGCAAAGCAAGACCACAACTGTTAAAAGGGACAAGATGGCCTTCAGCAAAGTGGACCAGCATCACCCAGGAAGACCTTCCATGTTACACTCCCATACATTCCTACCAGTATCGCTGTATGAACGGCAAGAGAACCTGGTGTCTCCCTTGAGAGGGAAAAAAATGGAAAAAAAATTACTACCACTACTCAGGATTTCACTTGCATCATATCCTCTGCTTTGAAAACTAGTTGTAACGCTAAAACTACAGGGAATGTACTGCTTCAGTATGTTCTCGGCAAATCCTCCTCTTCCACAACTGTGGTCAAGCTGCCAAAACAAACTGAGTTGACAGCTCCTTCCAAATTCGGATCCGTTTTTTGTTTCTTCCCCAGGAAGTATGACGACTTAATCCCCAACACAGTACATGTGATCATCATAAAAATTACAAGGATGCAATCTTCTTCCCCACACGTGACAAAGTTCGACTCCTGCTATTTTTACAGTAAGAGCAATTTCTCACATTTTCCTAAACACTTTTCAGCACCTGAAGCATAAGTAGTAGACAGAAGTGTGTAAAATTCAATTTTCATTGCAAATAACACAGAGAACACAAAGTCTGAGCAGCCAGAACCCTCGTATTGGCCTCTCTTCACCACCACTTCATAATGCAAGTCATACACTGTAAGGTTGTTGGGGGTTTCTGTGTGTTTTGTGGGTTTTTTTGGGGGTGAGGGGGAGGAGGGAGGTTGAGCCATACTGGTTACCATCCAGTTACATTGTCTTTCACATTCTTCCCTGTTTGCTGCAGAAAGTGTTTGGTGGGGGCAAGCTGGGTCTAGTACCAACCACCCAATCCTCAGTTCTTAGCACACTGAAACATACTGACCCACAATGTTACCCTTGCATTGAAAACAGTCTGCAGCGACATAAAACCACCAAGAAATTAAAAAAAGCATACATCGTCTACAAATTAAGGACCAGTAATTGACCACGCTCTGTTGTTTTTATTCCATGTTGCTAGCTTTAGTATCAGGTTGATTCAAAATGGTGACTTCTCTCACTGAATTCATCAGTAAACATTGTGATTGTCAATTGCTTTAATTCTTAGGAACATACCAAAAGTCAAGAGAGTTCAACAGTAAGACAACAGGGAAATTACTCCAAGCTTTCAAGACTTTAAATATCAAGTAACTTAGATTTTTGCATGCTGCTGTCCCCTATATGCTCCCTTCCCCCATCGCCAGCAGAGCAAAATGAAAACAACCTCATGATGGAAATACATAAAGTACTTAATGCAAGTAGATTTTAAACCTTGTTACAGAAATACTGAGAGTGTAAATATTTCAGAGAGAAGAGTTACTCCCTTTGAAGTGCTGGGGCTTTTTATGTCATAGGAATGTGGACCTGGCAACTGTAAAGAAAAAACTTCCGTTAACTAAATCTAAGTTCCAGGAAAGAAGGCAAATTCCTTATCAACTAGTCAACTCATTCTGTTGGAAAGAAGAAAGTAAAGCAGATTTTGTGCGTCTTCATTTTCTGCTTCCGTTGCAGCCCACTGGTTACCTATGCAAATATTTCAAAGTTCAACTTAAGAAACAGAAAAAAAATAATTGCACACGAATCCTTAAATGACACTTGAATTATATAAAAAAGGTTAAAGACATGATGACTCTGCCAAAGCTAAGCATATAAATTTCAAATTGAGAATAAACTGTGTAGGTTAAAACCAGTACAGATTGAAGATACCTTCCCTCAAATACATTCCCAACTGAAGCATTCCCAAGCTCATGCTTGACTTTGGTTTGGGATTTTTTTTGGTTGGTAGTTTTGTTTTTGGGTTTTTTCTCCCAGAAGATGCAGCTATCAGTAATACAGTTCTGGTACAGCAGGAACTCTACATTCCATTCAGTCTTTCTCTCTTGATGCTAAAAGCTCTTTACAGGTGAAAAGGATGAAGTTATTGTCCTACCACATTTTGACAAATGCCTGTCAAATGACTGTCTTAAGTAGTTAGTTGCATTAACAGGAAAGGAGGAGATATTTTTATGAAGTGATATAAAACACAGCCAAAGTGCTATTTTAAAGCAATTGTGCCCAACAGCAGAAAGAACAGCATTTTTAATTTGTAGCACTGTTTCTCCCAACAGAGAACAGATGCCTATGATCAGAGAATTAAGTTCAGTGAATACACTTGCCAAGTTGACTTTGTTTTAAATCCACCTCAAAATGGAATGTTTCAAATCATGAAACGCTCTAAAAGCTGCACATAAACATTATTTAATGTTAGACACACACTAAATTTTATTAAGCATTACACTAGAACTACTTTGGTATAAAAAATACTTTATTTTAAAGCTATGAAAGTTATAAAAATATGTAGTTAAACTTTCTACTCACAGAATGTTTGCTATTTTAACATTAGTGATTTGTTTCTCCTAACGAATCTGATTTTTATTCGAAAGGTTTACAAGACATTATTACTATAATTTAAAAAACCCAGCATTACAGGGAGCTGTACTAATTGTGATGTTTTATCAGTATTCATTTAACCTCTAGATTTTTAATGAAGGCAGCAAAAACAACTACTTTCTGATGATACAGAATTTCTTATTTCTTGAAGCGTTTCTGTGGTTGACCACTTCTTCATTAGTTACCTGCAGCATGGCACCTTCCTGCCAAAGAAAAAAAAAGTGTATCTGAAGATGTTTATCACATATGTCTAAACCAAATTACCAATAGGGGAACTTCAGCCATTTTAAAAAAAAGTATAAGCAGTTCACTGGTGTGTCTAACACAAAAGGAACAGGACTTTTATTAGCTGAGTCCACATTCTTCAGTTGGTAGCCTTTTAAAGGCAACTGAACTTTGAAAGTAGGGCATTTTTTTGGTTTTGTGTTTTGGGGTTTTTTTGGTGGGTTTTGTTGATTTTTATTTAAAAACCAAATCTAGCAGAGTATGCCACCGTCACTCCGAGTAACTCGTTCTTTGATGAATTTTCATTAATTTGAGGTGCAAACATTCAATGCAGTGAGAGTAAGGCTGACTGAATTTGGCACTAAGGTTTATTAGCTGCAAGAACTATAAAAAATGGTGGAAACCTCAACATTCTAGCCAAATTCCAATTTACATAATTACATTGTACACTCGTGAAATACCACCTGCAGTTTCATTTGAAGTTTTCACTTCCCCTCCTAAAGAACTGCTTATGCAGTTGTTAAAAGAATGGACGACACACTCCTTCACAGAGGCAGATGTATTCTGTGGTGCAATTTTTTTTCCTTACACGTAAACAGTCTACAGTTACTTGGGAACCTTCAGGATGAAACGCGTTATATAAAATAGATTACAGTAGACAAGACACATAACAACAGCGCTCATTTTCAACAGCACAGAAGTACCTTCATTGCATTACCTCGCAACCACCATAATGCATAGACTCCCAAGAAAAAATAAAATGTTGCAGGATGCAAAAATAAAGTTGTATGACTTAATTAACTTGTGACCTACCATTTTAACTACCAACACCAGGGATGGAACCCTTGCAAAGCTTTACTAATGGACACTTGCAGGTCTCATTTGTTCAACTGTAGCAGTGTACAGTGGCAGCAGTCTATGCTTGTCCAGGGTTCATATCATAGCTAGATTCCAGTAGGAAAAAAATATGTTAAGTAGCTGAAATTAACAAAAATTTGTTTGTAAAAAATTTAATAATACAAGAAAACAGGATTCACAAATTTCTTTTCAATTCGTAATTGTTAACTCAATTCATTGCTATGTTAAACTACGTAACGATAATAACTATACTGAAAGAATACTGTCATACAATTAGTTTCTTGGTTTTGGAACATTAAGAAAGGAAAAGTAAATAAGATCTTACCTAAAGGAGTTTAACTGAAGCTTAGAACTATTTTGCTCTACACCCTCAGCCTTCGTTGGCATCCTTATAACTACTGTAGTTAAAGCTTTGCAGAGATACAGCGCAGCTTTTTAAGACTGGCTGAACTTAGTGACGGTTTCAAGAGTTCTCTTGTACTAGACCTGTGTCCCTGGAAGAGTACCTCGCTGGGGATATTTCCTTTCCTTGCCATTGAAGAAGCAGCATCTAAAAGATCTAAAAAGGTGTTTCTCCTTGCAGAGATATCCCTTAAGTTATCTAGAGATTTTAAACCTGATCATTTACAGACAACATACTTTTTTCTGACCAGCATTTAATTTTACATGTACAACAGTAGCTTTATATTATTTGTGGGACCTTATACTACCCACTCCTTGCCTTATTTACAATATTAAAAAAAAAATCTAAAATTACACAATATTTCCTTTAGAATTATTTTATTAAATCATAAATGTACAACAGCTTCTTAACTCTACACACGCACTTAAATTTTTAAAAGGAAAACGTTATGTCTTATTACACCATGATCCTGGCTAATAGCTTTTCAAAACTTTGAGAAAAATCTTAAAAAAGGTTTCACATGTCACCTGAAACTTACAAATTTAACATTATCAAAGGAATGCTTCTACACTTACAAAGACCACTAGAAAGAAACAACAATTAAAAAGCTAAGAAACTGTCTCAAAGGCATTTTTACAATCCTTCCTCCACAGTAAGGTAATGTTATTAAATAATCCAAATCCATTCACAAAATGGCTCTCTGCATCTGCTCTGGTGTCTTCTGCCATATCACTGCATATTTATGCATGACTGAGATAAGTGTTTCCTTAACATTGTTATTTCGATAACCTGAAGCTGTTCTGTTACCTCTGGGCTCTCATCCTCTCCTATTTATACAGTGAAGCCTGTTTCAACAGAAGTAAAGAGTAAAAAAATAGGTTATGAAATTATTCATCTAACCATTTTTTAAAGGAAAGATAATACGTTCCTAAAAAGCTTTTAACTCCTGCAGCTACTCTCAAGAATCACTGCAATTTTAACACTTATAAACATACTTACCCATGGCATGCTTGCAGAAACTCAATAACGGCTCCTCCCTCCATATCCACCACTTCCACCACTGCCCCCTGGACCATAGTTTCCTGCAATTACAGAAAAACAAGAAACGGGACAGTTGCATCAGTATACTTTTTGTATCTAGGAATGCTTTTGATTGCGTATGAAGATTAACATCCACTTTACTTCCAGAGACAGTATATATAACAAAGATATTAACATTTTGCCGTCTTCCTCTAAATAATGTTCAAGAACTGCCTCAAGAACTACATGCTGAAATCTTGGAAGATTCAACAGTGTCACGTGTAATTTGATGCACTGTACCATCTTGAGCCTGTGAGGGCTGACTTTATTTGCATGCTAAACATTACAAGAAATGGCTTTGCGTTTCAGTTTCTGTTTCACAAGGTTTACACACTGTGTTATATAACATTTAGAGAATAAAAAGCAGAAAGTGCCAGAAAAAGATGACACTACCAACAATAGAGGAGGGGAAAAAAGAAATTCCAGCAAGTTTAGTGGGCATTAACAAGACTTTCTACAGACAGCGTGAGCTGACAGAAAACAACACAAAACTTGGCTAAAATCTTTACAGACTGGAAACTGCAAAACATTTCATAATATCCTGGAAGCAGTTACTATCTTGACATTTACCTTTTTAAAAATAGTAACAGCAATTTTCCCCAAGACAAGCTTTAAAGACTCAAGATGAGAAATTGTAGCCAACTTGCAGAAAGAACACAGGCACTGCAGTCCATCTACTGCAGAAGTTATACAATTTCTACACACCTGTCCTAGAATCATAGAATGGTTTAGGTCTGAAGGGACCCTTAAAGGTCATCTAGTTCCAACCCCCCCTGCCATGGACAGGAATAACTTTTACTAGATCAGGTTGCTAAAAGCCCCATCCAACCTGACCTTGACCACTTCGAGGGATGGGGCATCCAAAACTTCGCTGGGTTCCAGTGCCTCATCACCCTCATCGTAAAGAATTTCTTACTCGCATCTGATCTTAATCCCCCTTCTTCTGGTTCACAACAGTTACCCCTTGTCCTATCTTCCACCTCTCCAAAAGACTAAAGCCCACCCACTCTACCACCAAGACAGGTCAGGACATGTACAATACCTCCACCATATGGTCCCCCCATGTTCCTGCTGCCACCAAAATTTCCACTTTTCATTGGACCGTAATTTGAAGGTTGTTGGTTGTAGTTTCCGAAATCATTATAGTTTCCACTTCCATAATTGCCTGCATAATGAATAAAGAAGTGGAGAAATTCCTAGATGAGCTAAAAGCATACAGCACTCACAAAGTTATCTCATTATTAGAATTTTAAATAAAGTACAAAATCACACAGGTATTCCAGCAGTGTATGCAATTAACTGCTTTTTCATATTCTTTCACAGTATTTGGAAAGCAAGCGCTTCCTTAGGCAACACTTACCCTCCCCCCCAAGTCTCAAATGACTTGCACTAATTGACAACCGAAATGCTTGATCATTTCAAGCCAGTAGGTTACCTCCTCCATAGTTGTCATAACCACCTCCATAGCCCCCACCCTGGTTGCCATATCCAGGTCCTCCTCCACCATATCCTCCTCTTCCTCCTCCATAACCGGGACTGCCACCAAAGTTGCCACCTATGACAATACAATCCTTTAAAATAAACTTTTCAGTGTAGAAGGCAACCAAATTCTACAGAATCAGAGGGTATTTCTCTATTTAGCAGTCTACAGGGGAAGAAAAGGGTAGTTTTGTAAAATTTATACGAACAAAGTTTTTAAAGCCACATACCAAATCCCACCCTAATTGAATTGTGACCAAAACCCACCGATCAGACTGCCTAAAAGCCTCAATTAAAAGGCTTAATTAAAATCTTGATTTTTCAGAAAAAAAGCACGGTTGTCCAAGAAATAGCCATACAATTTACCATATAAAGGTTTAACATGAGCCAACAGCCATGTGTGCCTCTTAAAGCCAACAAAATTAATATAAATGCTAAGTCAAAGGAAAGTTTCTGAATGAGAAAAACAACCACAACCACCACAAAAGTAAACTAACCTCCAGGTCCTCCACCATATCCGTTATATCCATCACCAAATCCGCGGCCACTTCCATATCCATCTGTTGGGAGGAAAAAAATGAAAGTATTTCAATTCATCTGTAGCAAACTAACTTAATTCTCAAATCCCTATGACCTTAAGAACCAAATCTGACATTACTTGTTAAGCACACATCCACTTGAATTTAGAAAAAGGTATGTGAAACAACACATCCAATCACTGTTCTACATCTTCTCTTTTCTTGCATTTTAAGATACTCAGTCTTAATTTTACACGCAGCCCTTCCACTGCAAAGGTCAGGCAAGGGCTGCATTACAGATGAGAAATCTCTGGATTCCTTAACAAAATTTTTAAAGTTTAATTTTGGCTTTTAATAAAATCCTTAAAAACAATCCCAAACCCACTTCATTTTACTGAATAGCCACATAATCAGTTTGTGTGCTACAGAAGAAGTCTGCAAGTTATTTTTCCCCAAGATTCTCTAATTGCTTCAGCTGCATTGAAATTAAACAGCAATAGCTTACAAAGTTACACAAAACCAGAAAGACAGTATAAATAAGGGGAAAAAAAATGCTACAAACATGCCTGTCTTACCGGCTCCCCCTCTGAAATTGCTGCCAGGTCCTGGACCAAAGTTGCCACCACCTCCACGTGCATCACCAAAACCGAAGTTCCCTGCAACAGTTTAACATTTATAAGCAGCAAGATAATGGAAAGCGAACACAAAAATCAACCACAACCAATTAACCATTACTTGTACGTACCTCCTCTCCCACTCCTAGAATTTTGAACTTCCTGCATTTCCTGTCTAGAGAGTGCTTTCCTTACTTCTGCGTTATGGCCATTGATGGTGTGATACTTCTGCACTGTAATCACACCAAGTAAGACACCATCAGCATTTAAGTACTGATCTGGCAACAAATAAGAATACCAGGCTTCCAAAAGTTAAATAATTTCTAAATTAACCCATACATATTCCATATCATCAAAAAAAGCACAGAATAACATAAAATTTTTAAGCAAAGATGACAGTACTTATTTAAAACACGCGTTCCCACACAATTCACCAAACTACAATATAGCAAATATTCACACACGTAACTAATTCCATTATCTCTTTACTTGAAGTTTAGCTTTACACAATTACCGTAACTGCAAGGATTAATACTATCAAACAAAAGAGTGAAACGAAGCTTACTTACATACAATTTTATCCACAGGATCATGGTCATCAAATGTAACAAATCCAAACCCTCTCTTTTTACCAGACTGTCTGTCAGTAATGATTTCAATAGTGTCGATTTTTCCATATTCTTCAAAGTAGTCACGAAGGTGGTGCTCTTCAGTGTCCTCTTTAATACCACCAACAAATAGTTTTTTCACAGTAACATGAGCACCAGGTTTTCCAGATTCCTGTTAAAAGAATCCTTTAATTACCACCAAAAACCTCAATTTCACAAATCACTATTTTGCCAGGATTTCTGGAATGGAATACCGATAAACTAAGATTTTTCAAGTACTAAGGTAGCCCTGTTATAATGTACGTCCCTGCAACCTTCCTGAGGGGCCCTTCAGGGAGGGAAGTAACGTGGGGTGTTTTAGAGGTTTTTCCTCCCTCCTTTACGTCAAAGCCTTAAAAGCACTGAAAAAGATACAGAGACAGGAGCTATGATATGCTTAAAAATAAATACTAAGTCTTTTAAACATAGAGGAAACATAAGATCAACTGTTTCAAAGAATGGCAAGTATTTATTAACTTAAACTAGGGTACAATTTTTATAATTAAAATAAAGATGCGTCTGCCTCCTTTGCCCATTTCCCCAAAAGCAGTGTGAAGCCCACATTCCACTCCTATCAGCAGCAAAGCTCCTTCAACTTCAGCGAATCTGCAGCTATGCATTTTAACCCCTATTCAAAATATGAAGACAACGCCTCACATTCATGGGTTCTTTTTACACTTTCAGCATGATATCCGAGCTGCTGCACGAGGTAGGAATGACTTCTTCCTATAGCATAGCAATAGCTTTGTGTGTATAAACAGCATGCACATGTGCTTGCATTCTCTTTTTGCCAAATGCTAACCAACCTCACATTCTGCAGGGAATGGAAAGAAAACTGGAATAGCTAACAGGGGTACCGGTGGTTATGATTTCCATTTCCTCTGACCTCTGGGACAGCTCATTCAATTCCAGCTCATCAGTCCAAATCCACGAAACATCTGGGTCCCACCCTAAACTGGTAAATCCTCCCAGAGCTCCCACAACGTGCTAAACCAAAGTCACCTAAAATCTGCACTTGCTCCTTGAGTATCTCTGTGCCACAGTAACCCGGATGAAAAGTTTACAGGAACACTGCATTCCCGTGCACACACCTAATTTGTACCCAGAAGTTTAAAACCAAATCCGCCTGGGGCTAAAACCAGAGTAGATCTAAGATGATTTTGTACACCACCGGAAAAAAGAAGAGTTTCCCTACTACGCTATTTTTAGTCACTTCAGTTATATACCTTTTAGAAATACCCAAAACCATCCTGGAATATAGTCAGGAGAAACTGAAAGGAGTTTATTAATTTGAGGTTTAGTAACAGTAACCATTCCAGAGAAGAGTTAGTTTGGAATCTGCATAATTCCAGGCATTCAACATGTTTTTGCTAACAATACTTTCAGACCCTGGTTGCGTCCCTTGCAGACATGATTCTACAACCAGATTAACTTAATAATTCACTGAAATAATAGACATTTATGTAATAATGTCATTTAATAGACCAAGAGTGTGGGAAACAACGCCCCAACTCCAGTGTTTTAACTAGAGAATTTAAACCCAGGCAATTTCAAACAAACACAAAGCATAACCATCTGACCAAAATGGAGATTCCTTTTTCAAAGCATGAAAAGCATCTGCTTTCAAAGCCATACTCACCTCTCTAGCCACAGCTCTCTTAGGCTCAACCACCCTCCCATCAATTGTGTGAGGTCTTGCAGCCATGGCTGCATCTACTTCAGCCATGGAGGAGAATGTCACAAAACCAAACCCCCTTGATCTTTTGCTTGCAGGATCCCTCATTACCTAGAAATAATGAACACGTTTAAACAATTTCTACATGTCTTATGTTAAGCTTAACACTAACAACATTTGGAGAAAACGTGTAAATTTATGTTTTCCTTGATTTGATTTAAAAACGTGATTATAATATTATACTTAATCAGCAGGCTATGCTGATTAAGTACATGAACAGCACTGCTTGGCATCGCAGGAATTCAAACCATTGTTGCCCTCAAAGACTCTACCTGGGACTCAGAAATGCCGTTATATTGGTGACGTACGTTTATGTTTGTCTCCTCAAAAAATCCAACACATACTTCCTATCAAGCTTTCTGAAGACCACAGGCTTTAAATCTGTGTTATGACACATGTATTTACTGCTCCGAAACCAAATTCAGTGGAGGAACTTCTGCAAGAGTCACTGTCCTGGAGGTATTTAAAAGACAGGTAGACGCGGTGCTTAGGGACGTGGTTTAGCGGTGGACTTGGCAGTGTCAGGTTTACTGTTGGACTCTATGACCTTGAAGGTCTCTTCCAACCAAAATGATTTTATGAAGACATCACACAGAAAGACATCCTTTTCCAGCTTCACTGAGGCTGCTTACCATGGTATCAGCTTTCTGCTAAAGGTTACCAATCACAGAAGTAACAGTGCTCTGTTTAAGCACTCCCTAATGCACTTCAGTCAATGACACCCAAGTTTAAATTTTAAACTGTTGAAATCAGGGGTTAGAGATAATCTGCGAGATTTCACAGGAAACAGATTGTGAATGCTCCCTAAATCTATCAACAGAGCTTGCAAGGGCAAGTCCATGCATAGCTTCAATGGACTGAATTACATATAAACCAACCAACTGTACACTTCAGAAAATTTAATATTCCCTCTTCCCATTAAACTATCCAGAAAAAAAACCTCCCTACAACTTCCAAACATTCTATGTCATCATTGCATACTACTATGTCAAACTCACCACACAGTCTGTAAGCTTTCCCCATTGCTCGTAGTAACTCCTCAAGCTTTCCTCTGTTGTTTCAAAGCTTAAGCCACCAATGAACAGCTTGCGGAACTGCTCCTTTTCCCTCTATCATAGAAAAGAAAATAACATCAGTATCAGAAAATAACATCAGTATCATTATAAACACCTGCTTTGCATCAGCATAATTAGATACCAACTATGATTTTTTTTTAAAGTGTCAAAAACTTTCAGTAAAACGGACTCTTCAAAATTAGGTTTGGCTTTTCTAAATGTTCTAGCACTATTCAAGAAATTAAGCCATTTATGCAATTCTATGGGTCCACTTTTAGGATACAGATTTAAAAATGTGCTTCTTCCCATCTCTCCCTCCAAATATTAAGAACAACGGACCACACTCAAAGACTTCCAGAATAGTCCTCTCAAGGATCTCAAAGATGCTTTTTAAAGAAAAAGAAAATAAAAACAAAACCAAAAATTCTCAGTACATTTGTATTGTCTGATTCTGTCCCAGATGGCATTTATTTTTAAAACACATTCTGGCACAAACTGTTGTACATGAATACTATCATATCATGCTATTTACTTAAGGCATCAAAAATAAAACCAAACGAAGATATGGCTAAAGATGTTCTAAAATGGGCAGCCAATTCTTATTTTCTCATTAATTATTAAAACAAATGAAAGCCGGAGCACCTGTAAAATTAATCTGGGATCCTGCAGCTTTGGAATTAGCAGTAACCCTATCCACCCTCAACAGCAGCAGTATCAAAACTAAGTGGAGTCCCTTTAAAATGGAAATGTGAATACTACGTATTTTCCTATGTAACCACCAATACAAATTATGCTTTCATTAAGATTTTGCTCTATTACCTTACCACTAAGCTTGCTCAGCAGAATTTTCTGCAGTGGTGACAAGTACATCATTGAAAAACAAACAAAAAACAAAAAAACCCCACCAACCCCAAAAAACCACAAACCCCAAAACCCCAGGACCAATAATATGGTACTATATTTACTATTTTGTACATGGTATTATACCAAAGCAGGAAGGACAACCTTACAACCTTGACAAGTTAAAAACACTTTTACACTAACTTTTTATACTAAGCAGGCATCATAATCGTAAATTTCTACACACAAAAGCATCAATAGATCATACATTTCATAGTTTCGTATGTCAAAGGGCAACAATTAAAATGCACTAGGAAGTACTCCCCTTCTACAAAATTTAAGATTTTAGAATGTTGTTTGAAAGAGAATTGTCCTGCCAGGAACAGCAAAACTCAAATGCAATGATTACTTCGTCTTTATACTGTTTAGGGAGGTGCTTGTTTTTTAAACAACCCGAACACTGCATAGTTAGCTCTAACAAACATAACATGACCAACTATGCACTGGACATTAGAGATAGAAGTAAAAAGGAAATTAGACAACCAATGACAAACAACGAGATTTGGAAAATAAGCAAAATACTTTAGTGCACAAATGCTTTTAAAAAGCATTACACCAATCTGCATGCAGACCAACATGTTTTCTGAGGTTGTCCAAGGCAGGCCTGAATCTAGATGTGTGTAACAGGTGGCAATTACTGTAGGTAGTACTGAATCACTTGCTTGTGATACTGCAGTCTGACAAGGAAGTCAACCATTACAAAACTTCCTCCCCACCCCCAATAAATACTGTATTAGGGAATTATCAGTTTAAATGTCTCTCAAAAACACTTGGAATCTGCTGTTGGATCTAGTATTTTTTCCTCTGAGGGAACACAGAGGAAGATAGTACTGTCTCCTCCCTGTACAGACAGGTAAAAGTAGACACAAGACTTTAAAAGCAGCAAACTCATGTCAAGTTTCCTTTCACCTCATCTCTTGAAAGGAATAAAGGAAAGAATGTTGCATACCAGACTTGGACTAAAGTCATATGCTGCAAAGTCATGCTGTCATTTATAATTTCAGTAGGCTAGCAGACAAACCACTTTAAAGCAACAATACCGCCAAAAAAATCCTCCCGTCAAATTACTTCAGTTCTGCTTGAAAACTAGGCACTACTTGCTACAGTTTCATAGGCCCACAAAAGACACATTTTCCTATGTAAGTGTTTGTCGTGCATCTAATAACGCACGTTTATATTCTTATAAATACGGATCAGAATGGAGCAAATTCAGTAGGCAGGTAGGGTTTTTCCAGTAAGTGTTGGGTGTACTGATGAAAACTGTTAAAAACATGTAAATTAAACTCACGGGAAGAAAAGAATCGTCACCTGTAACAACTGCATCTGGTTTTTAGAGGACAAACATATACCACACATTACTAATAAACATTAAACAGATTAACAGCACACTTTACAAATGTCTGTATTCTTAGAAACTGTAACCTTCCATGTATTAAATATCACGCCGTACCTAGACTATCATCTAGGCACAATATGTCAGGACACTGCAGTAACAAAATTCACTACCAGTTCTTCAATTACAGCCACTTTAAGAAAATATAAACATGTTGATCCACTAATACATGCACAGCGTTTGGATGTGGAAGTGTCTTATCTGTCTTAGAAGTGTGAGTTTTAAGAAGCTCTGGTTAGTCTAGTATTGACCTCCCACCAGGGTCCAGAAAGCTCTGACAACCTGAAGTTTACGCTGAAGCTGTAAAATGTAAGATAAAAATTATTATCACTCCAGACCCTTTCAGAATCTTGATGAAAATCCTCATTTGGTAAAAGCAACTCCCCCCAAACACATACAACCCACCCCTGCCAAGGTGTACAATACTAAAGCTGGAGGCAAAACCTCTTTCCAAATTTCCGTAGTACACTCTGTGGCAGGAATGGAGTGCAAGAGCAAATCTACATGAATGCTGTAAGATCCTCCTTAGTGCTTCCCTTCACAGGCTTAAAGCAAAACTTCAGAGGACTGGAAAATATGTAGCCTTTGCTAGAAAATTCATCATCAGAGCAAGGAAACGTGTTGCATATAGCCGTAACGTCTGCATAAATACCCCAAGATGACTGCAAACTTCTGCAGGGTTAAGAACCCAAGAAATAAAAAAGGCTAACAGAGACAAGCGAGTGGGATCTCTGAACTACTATGTCTAGGCCCGCCAAAAGCAAAGCTGGGGTTACTGGTTCTAAACTAGGAAGACACTGCTCTCTCCGCCGACTCTCCAAGCGCCCAGTTAGCCTCTGTATGTTCTATAGGGCTTTGCAATCCAAGAGCCCGGTTCTGCTCCTTCCCCCGCCCCCGCCGCCTGCTGTTATCGGGAGCGAAGCGGTTACCGCGCCGGCTCCGCCATGTGGCGGATATCAGGAAAACAGTGGCCCCCACAGCCAGAAGGGGAAAATGGCGCCCAGAAGCAGCCGTCGCATCCAGGGACAGCGATGCGGCGGGAAGGAAAAGAACTTCTGGAAGCACCGACCTCAGACTGGGGGGGGGGTGTGTATGTGGGGGAAGGTAAAAAAAAGATAAATAACACCCTTGTCCTCGCGGTAAAGAGAAACCAAGTACTGCAAACCGCTTCCAGCGGCACTAGGAAGAGCTTCCAAGCGCTCTCTCCCGCCCCCGCAGATGCTAGACGACTACAGCTGCCTGCAGCCTCGCAGCCCCTCCCGCTCTACTCGCTTTCTCGCCCTCGGAGCGATCCTTACAGCCTCCCGCACAAGCGAAGTCTCGGTGCCGCCATTTTACCCCTCCCCCTCGCCACCGCCATTACCAGCAGCGCCGCCCCGGCCGGTCAGCACCTCGCAGGGCAAAGGCGACCCACCGGATGGCGCACGGACTGACCTCCGTGGCCGGGTACCCCCCCCCCCCCCCCCCCNCTCCTCCAGCGACGCCTTCACGGCAGCTGGGCTAACGGGTACCTCAACTGGTTTTACGAACTCGCCAGCCGCCATGCGCGGCTACCGCGGCTTCCGCCTCCTCTCTCAGCTGCGCACCAGCCCCAACCGCCGCTTCCAGAACCTTCCTCCCCGCTAACGCTTCCTCTGCGGAAACGCACCCAGCCCCCTACCAGCGCCACGCAGACCTGCCCTGACCGGGGATCGAGCCCGCTCGTAAACGACCCAGACCCGGAAAAAAAATTCACTCCCTGCGCATAACCAAACGCGCCACCCTCCCTTCAGCCAATGCTGAAATTTCCCTTTTCACGTACCATATTCTTCATGGTTTACGTATTCCTGCTCGACAGTACCGTACAACTGGTCAGTAATGGCTGCCTTTACTGTTACGTAATTTGAAATTCAGCTCCACGTAGGGCTAGCGCCCTCCTTCTCCACCCCAGGCTCGCTTCCGAGATTTTCGTTTAAAAAAAAAAAAAAAAAGGCTTAAATCGGGAGCTTAAATATCTCCAGAGGGGCAGCGGTTCTGTATAACGCCCCTACGTGTTTTTATCACGTAATAAAAAGTCATCGACTCCGTTAGTAATGGCTGTCTCCGAACTGAGCCGAAGGAGCCGTCGTCGTCGAGCTTATCCGCTTCGACAGCCGCCGGAAAAAGCCGAAAGGCGAATGGAAGCCCATTCGTCTCTCTTCGGCAATTTCCGGAATTTGCCGAAGCAGCCGAGACCGGCGCTCGGAACGCGCTCGGCAACTTCCGGAGAAGACGCCGCCGCAGTCATCCCACCGCCCAGCCCGCTCGGCAATTTCCGACAACGGAAGAGACTCGCGATACGTGCCCGAGCGCAGCAGAAACCGCCCCCGATCACGACTGGCACCGCGTCGCGCCTTTTTNCCCCTTCCCTCTCCGCCCGGGCAGGAGGAAGTGATAACCGCCCAGATTTTGGCGCCAGCGCCGACACACGGCCAGGGGCCCAGCAGCCAGCGGAGGGAGGCGGACTTCGCCGCAGCCTGCTCCCCTTCTGTCCCCGCACCGCCGACGTCGGGCGCGCCGCCCGCTCCGGCGCTCTGTTTTTCCTTCCTTCCCCTCTTTCCTTCCCCTCCCTCCCTTTTCCTCTCTTCGGCGGCCCCGCACGCACCGCGACAAAGGGTGAGTGCTGCCGCCCCGCGCACCAGGGAAATGGCGCTGGAGCTGCTCCTTTCTTCCCGCTCTCTCTCTCCCCCCCTCCATTTCACCCAAGCTCCCGGGCAAAG
>VZSF01002489.1:140503-156282 GCA_013398295.1 Chionis minor
GGGCCCCCTCCACCGGCCCCGCGCCGCCCGGGGCAGTCCCGTTAGCTCGCCCGGGGCGTCCCCGCCGGCCTCACGTGCGCCCGCCACAGGCCCGAGGCGCGGCCTCCCCCAGCAGGGCCTCCGCAGGGCTGCCCTTATTTTCTGGCGGGGGTGGCGTGGTGGTGGTTGTTATTATTATTATTAGTATTGTTGTTTCTCTTCCCCTTTCTCCTGCCTTTCAAACGGGGACAAGACACGGCCCCACCACCACCTCCCCGCCCCGCGCTGGGGCAGGAGTCCCTGCCCTTCTCCCCGCTCACCTGCCCCACCGCCCAGGGGACTGCCAAAACCCACCGCCCGTGTCGGGGGAGAATGGGCGGGATTGCCGAGTCCGGGAGGTGTTCAGGCCTTGAAGGACTTTTTCTTTTGCCTTGCCCAGGCGTGTGGGGAATTCTAACAGTTCTATAGTTTGCAGTGGGGCGGGGACAATACGTGCCTAAGGAGGTGGCCGGTATGAGAAATGACATGGAAAAGGGGATGGATTGTGTTCAACATCATTTGCGTAGGTTAAATATGTAGTATGTACAGCTTAGCTGAGTTAATGTTGCTCTAGGACCTTAACTCTTGCAAACTTGTCAATCGGAAGGCAACGTTATAGTTGCATTAAGATAAATATTTGCTGTTCAAAAGCATTTACTACAATGTAAGAGTAACGGGGTCACTCATTATTACACTACAGATATGTAGCTGCTCCCCACCAGGTTCGCAGTTAATATGCCTAGGTGTACCTCGATTAACTGCTAGAATCTGAACTCCTGTTCTACTGTGTTTAAGGAAATAAGCATCCCTGATGGTCCTCCCCCTTTTCCCTAGAAACATCTCTATGCCTTAGGAGGCCTTGGGAAAAACATTTTTTCAACCCTATATACCGCTTTGTCAGTATCGTTTGTCCTGGCTAGCATAATGGTGTGTTACTGGGTTATGCCGGACAAAGTAGTAACCTACTTTTTGTTCTGGATTTAATCCGTATTAGAAATGTTATATGCAGTGAATACATGGGGGTTGGAACAAGGACCATGTTTGTATTGGGATGCCTTTCTTTGAGTAATGTAAACTTCCTTTTAATTGTCATGCATTTTTCTAGTAAAAGCTCTGCAAGTCTGCAATAAAAATGGCCTCCAATAAAACTACATTGGTAAGTTCATGCACACCTAAAGTATATAAGGATTTAATCAACATATTTTTCTTCAAACTTATAACTTGGCATCTCCATTTAAAAGATACATCCACATCTCCCCTCCCCAGCATTATTCTGACCAAAATTTCAGATCCAGAAAGTAAGGCTACTAGAAAGGACATTGTCTTTGGCTTTAATAAATCTGCCATTTCTAAAGAGACTTGTTGGGAAAAAAAAATAACTATTAAAGGACTCTGTGCTATTTCATCTGTCCTATAGTAGAAAACACTAAGGATTTTTTTAGCCTCCTTTCAGCACACCATGTAATTCATCATATATGTCAAAAATAAAATCCAAATCATGTATTCATTTAATTTCTCCCTGTGTATTTGGGGAAAACTAATTGCCTGAGAAAAGGCGGTTTTTACAGATGAAAAATAACATTATTGGGAAGTGATGTGGCGTAGTTAAGATGCCCCTTGAAATTATTTTAAACAAATAACAGTTTCTTTGAATTTCATAGGAGCAGAGATTATCAGATGTCAACCCTTCCTGGACGGTTTAAATGATGCATTCATGGATCTCAAGTCCTGTAAAGCTTTGCTTGACATTAAAATATGGACTTCTAAGGGCAGTTGGTTGCTGATTACCATTCAGCTAATAATGATGCCTAGTTTTGTGAAAGACACACTGAAAAAGTGTAGCATGAGGTGCATCTGAGGTTGAGGTGGGGAAGTAAGCAAAAATACATGTGAACATTCAAAATTTGCACAGCTAAACAACTGATTTATAATTCACTCAAAAGGCCTCTTCTTGAATTTGCTGAAAAGGTTACTGGTTGACCCAGATCAAGATACATTAAAAACTTGTATGAACTCCTGGCTTAGAAGTGCAAGGGATTGCTTCCTTTACATTGTACAATAACAATCTATTTTAAAGGATTTCACCAAGGTGGATGTCTGAACTTGCTGTTAGTAACTGATTGACCACTTTTCCCTAATTTGAGGAAGAGAAGGAATTAGCCAGCTCGGGGAGGGGGTGCTGCAGGGAGAGGAAAGAATCTGTGAATGCAGTATTTTTAATCTTTTGATGTTGTTGAGAATTTTGCTGCACAGGTCAGGAAAATCAGTTATGGTTCCCATGGGAACCATAACTAATTCTGCTTCATTATGTATTTGCATGCAGAACCTAAACGTCTTAAGGGATAGCGTAGCTCTGGAACCGTAATTCTGATTTTGTTACCTCTTGTATGTTAAATTCCTTCACCACAGTGTCACGTCAGTGTTTTAATCTTGCCCCTCAAAGAAAGAGCGATTACCCACAGATCTGCATCTGTCATATGTGACTTCTGAGTGCAGAAAGGGAAATGAGCCATAGATGAGCATTCGGTGGTCAAATGCTGAAGTTATAGCTTACAACGTGCATTCTTAGAGAAGGGAGCATGAGTGGCCTAGCAGACATTTAGTACCCTTTAACTTCAGTCAGGTACCACATGCACTTGTGGGCTGAGACTTATATTGGCTTGTGTAATCTCAGTATGTATAGGTTCAGTATTTCTGCAGGATCTGCAATCAAGTACTGTTTTAACGGGTTGGAAAGGCTCAACGATTTGGAAAGCAGTGCTGATGCACGCAAGACCTAATTAAATCTCTAATGTTTCAAACAAAAAGCAACGTACTCTCAATTTTGTTATTTCTTAACTGCACGTCAAGGAAAAAATGCAGACCCCCATGACATTAATTTTTTTCTGTGGAAGATTATGTAGATACTTAAGTCTTAGAAAGTAAAAGGAAATTGTTGCTTTGATACAGAAATCCAAAACATTTACCTTTAAGTGACAAGAATTAGTGAAGCCGAAAAGAGTACCAGAAAAGAATCTTCCATTGAATCAAAGGATTTTAGTCCAACGGAGATCACAGATGGAGATGTTCCCCACTTGTAGCCTGCTTGCCTCATCACCAGTAATTATAATGTTATTACTATGGTATAGTGAGTCTGTATATTTTTCTTTTTTTCCTCTGCTTCTTTTTGTTTGTTTTCCTCATGTCTACCCCTTTCTCTTTTTCACGCTTTCATTTGAAAGAAGCTGCCTTCATAGAAGCGTTGGACATCTTCATGTTTTTATTTTTCTTCAATTTCAGTCTTATGTTCTTTTTCCTGTGGAGGCAAAAAAAGCCAGTGTGCTTAAGTTGACACTTTTCAGTCATGAATGCTGTGGTCAAAATACACCTGGGATATGCAGGCAGTTAAAATCTAATTGGAAATACATGCTTTATTTTAGCTAATCTCTCTTCTGTGCTTCCAAATCAAAACAAATGTCACAGGAGATATAATAATATGTAGAAACTTGCAACTCGAAACTTTACCTTCTCTTCATTGTTTGCATCTTCAATTTATCTGTTGCTAATATAGTAAAGCTATTTTGGGGAGGGGGAAAAACTTACGAAAATACAGGACACAAAGACAGGGCTTTGGGAAGAAAGAATCAGCTTCAAATCTTCACTTTACAAAAAGAAGACAGTTTTTCTTGTGTCTAACATACTTTTTTTTTTTTACTTTTCACCACATCAAGACAAAATTGAACAAAGTCTAAAAACCTGACGGTTTCAAAATTGCTTCGCAGTATTCTCAAACTAACCGACGTTAATTCTAGAGAGGACTAGAGAAAGGGCATCAGGCAAATAGATGCTCTATGATTTTTTGCTTGTCTGTTTTCTGTTTTATAGGAAGTGCATTAGTGAGGAATTAGTTCTGTCCACTTTGATTTAGGGTGCTGCATGACTATATGTTTCAGGAGCTTAATACTGCTCCCATTAGTTTATGGCTGCCACTTTAACAATTTCCTTATAAGGTGCAGTCCAAAATGGCAAGCAAACTGCTTTTGGTCTGCTAGTGCTCCAGAAATGTGATATGACAACATGATAGGCTTGTTCCAACCTTTTTAAGATTACAAACAAGGAAATTCTGAAATGTGTCCTTCTATTACTATTTAATTGTGCCTTATTAAACTGGGAATGCCTTGAGGATGATGTGGATGTAATATTTATTTTAAGACCTTAAAGAATATTATTTGAAGTATCAAATGTAAACTTAAAACACTTACAAAGTTTTTTAAGTTAGCAATATTTCATTTACATGTTACGTGCTGTACTTAAGTGTAGCTGTCTTAAATTTTTGCACCTTTGTGACATCTGTTTGAATGTAAGTTACATCGGTGCGTGGCTAAGAATGAGAAGGGACTGCAGTAACGGAATGCTCCTGGCATGCATCCTGTTCAATAGTTATGGGTTATTGTTGAGTATTTTGCTTATTGTAGCAATACATCATAAACTTTGCTCCCATCAGCTTCTCCTTTTTTTGGAAAAGGTAGTAACCACGTTTTTGAGTACCATCCCTTCTCTATTTTACGCATTTTCACAGTTCCCCTATTACTTTTCTTTACTTCTGCCTTATGCTGTTTCTTACCCTCTGCCTTTTCACAGGCATAGAGTTAACTTTTAGAAGCTTCATAAATTTTTGAGCAAGTAGCACTGAGAAATAAATTTATAAGGGGAGTAGAGGCACTGAGAGTATGGACAAAAATATTTCACCTTTTTAAAAACTGGTGTTGGGTATCTCATTAAGCAACTGAAAAAAACCCAAAACATTAACATGTCTTGCTCAGGTTACCTGACCACATGCGCTAACGTAAAATGAGTCTGAGCTTCTGGCTTTAGTGTGAATAAGTACATGATTCTTTGCTGTTTACTGAGCAAAGTTGGATTTGGCCGGTGAAGTAACTGTGTAAAGCAAAAGAATGAGTAATGTCATTCTGAATTTCTTTTGTAGCACAAAATGGGAAAGAAACAGAATGGCAAAGGTAAAAAAGTTGAAGAGGCAGAGCCTGAAGAATTTGTTGTGGAGAAAGTCCTCGACAGACGTGTTGTAAATGGAAAGGTGGAATACTACTTGAAATGGAAAGGATTTACAGAGTAAGGCGTTACCTTTTTTCCTCTGATAGAATGCTAAGTACTAACCATTTATTTGAAGGAACTGTTCAGAGAGGGGATTGGATGATGGGGGATGCATTTGAAAGAACCTCAAGGGAAGGACACACGTAAATGTATATTCAAGTAGGGCAGTCAAGTATGAAAATAAAATAGAAGAAATATAACTTAGTGTTTGTGCTACATAAAACGTTCCAAGACTTTTACCAAGTCCTTGGTGATTGTTCTTTTATCACTGTTCTTTGATTTAGCTTGTGTCAGTATCTATCAAGGTAAGCTAGACTGACAGTTGTTATATATGTGGTGGAATGAATGTTACTTCTAAGTAAGAAATTTTGCAGGGATTTAAACTGTAGGCATCTCTGAAGCGATGAATTTGAAGCGGAAGTTTGCTTATTATTGACTTTTCTGAACTGCTCTCAAATTAGATTAATTTGCATAAGGAATTCTGTGGCATATTTGCCTTCATTAGGCATACCCGAAAGGTATCTTTTGAGTCTTTTTCCCAAGACTTGTGGAAGCACAAGAAAAATCTTACAGTGGACTTAAAAAGCTGACTGTTAGAGAAGGCACATGTTTGTGCCTCTTCCCTCCCTCCCTCCCGTGTCACTTCTTGGCAGACTACTGGCTGAAAAAAGGTGATGCACCTAACATTTGAACATAAGTAACTGAATACGCAGTCTTATTGTGAGTGTATTGCAACATTCTGCATTCTAGCACCTGAAATTTGTGTAGTGATAAGTGCGTAAAGGCGAAACACAATGTGTTTAGTATTTGAGGGTCTGATTTGAAGTTGTAAAAATATGTAAAAAATAATTTGTAGGCATGCTGCTTGTGCAGTGGCACTGTGGCAGTATTGGTGCATGGGAACTTCTAATAGGGTGCTAAGCTGTTGTAGGGAACATTCATGGACTTCTTAAAATTTTAGTTAGCAAAATGCATGCTCAGTGGAACATTTGCAGTGCCTAGCTCTGGACACAGAACCTTTGTTGCCTCCTGTAATCAACTGAAGGAGGGAGACAGTTCTAGGTATAGTTGACCTCAGCACTCAGAGACAACTTCTTAAAGCATTCCTTGTATACAGAAGCTTAGACAGATATACTTACACTGTTTGTAGTGAGTGTTGTGTGTATTCTGTTCTCCGTAAGTCTTAGTGCTCATATTACATGGTTTGTTCGCAAGGGCAATCTTTAGAGGAACCAGGGAAGGGAGTGAGTTTAAAAGGACAGGTAGGTTTTAGTAGGGTGGGGATTGCTTGTTTTAACTCCTATGATCCCACTCAGATCATAGGAATTAATACAGCTGCTTATTCTGTATCTCCAGTTTAAGAACATTGTTGTTTTTTAACGGTAGCAGAGCATACGTCTTTCAGTCATCAAATGCAGTACATGAAGGTTGCTAAAGATGGTAAGATAAGCATCCTTAAATTTAAGAAACCTGCCTTACATAATGAGAAAAAAAAAACCTGCTTAAGGTGAGCCATGTGGCTAGTTCTAGGTTTTTCTTCTTTTCCTAGTTTTACATGATTTTGTGTATCTTTCAGTGCTGACAACACCTGGGAACCTGAAGAAAACTTAGACTGTCCAGAGCTAATTGAAGCTTTTCTGAACTCTCAGAAAGCTGGTAAAGAAAAAACAGATGGCGCCAAAAGAAAATCTTTGTCAGATAGTGAATCTGATGATAGTAAATCAAAGAAAAAGCGTGATTCTGTAAGTATACATTCATGTGCCAAGCTTTGTGTTTCCTGTGTGTCTTCCCTACCTTTCCATCTCCATCCCCACAAAAATTATGTTGTGACTGAGAATGAGACTGAACATGTGTTTAAAACTGTAAAAATTACACATCTGGAACAGTGGTTTGAAAAGGGTAATCATTCATGGTGGTTAATGAGACTGCCCAAATGGTGGGTAAAAGATAATTAATTGACATAATGACTAAAAATTCTTGCATTGTCCCATGATGCTTACTGAATAATTGAAAGTAAGATTGGTTAAGAGTTATTAAGGGGTCAGTGTGTAGTAGAACAAAAGGTTCATGAATGGAACAAAGATGAAGTTCTGGTTTGGCTTTCTTATTTAGAATATGATTTTGAATAGGTGAGTGGCAAGATGGCAGAGTGTGAAGACCAGGCAGCTACTTAGATTAGGACCAGATATGGTGGTGGAGAGGGAGTAGAAAGGGTAACTGAAGAAAGCGTCTGTTTTCTTAAAGATCTGGGTTTCTCCTACAATTTGAATGAATGAACAACATAACAAATTTAGTGCCGATAAGTACAAAACAGTGCGCATACAATAATGTGTTCAATGGTTCATATTTTTCTCTGTAAACTTTCAAACTAGCAATTTGAAACGAAACTCGTTGGCAATGTCAGTGGTTTACTGAAGACAGCTGTTGGATGTGTGGTTACTGTCAAAAAAGTTGGAAGGCATCAGAAGGAATAGTTGAATAACACAAAGAATTTTTTAGTTTCTGTGTAAAGTCAATTGTGTGTCTTCATCTGGTACAGTAGTGGCCACTGTCTCAAAAAGGATATTGTGAACCCAAAGGAACTAATACAGGAAATAGTTTTGATACTCCTTACCACCAGTGCAATCTTGGTGAGCCAAAAGGGGCTGAGGTATTCCCCAAGGATACAGTTTCATGGTTGGCTTAAGCCAGCCTGAGCCTGTTGTTACGCTGAAAGGATGTGTTTTTCCCACTTCCAGGAGTGCATTTTTGCTGTACCTTTTTTGTTGCTTTTACTGGACATGCTTGTTTGTTTATCTACTATAAGGTTTTTTAGATCACTCATTTCATCTATTAAGTTTTCAGAAATAAATGCTAGAAACATTGACGTAAAATTCCTTCGTTGTCACTGTACATCTAAATGACTTGGCCTGAAGGTGAGTCATGGAAAAAAATGAAATTAATGTCATCTTCACACAATTATATGTAATTATAGCTTTTGTAATTATCTAAGGCTGTATTTTTTGTTCTGATACACACGTATATATACACACACACGAGAATGCGTATATCTAGCTCTAATGCCAAAACAGAATATTATCTTAAACTAGATAACAATCTTCTAACTTACTCAATAGGTTGATAAACCAAGAGGATTTGCAAGGGGGCTTGATCCTGAGCGGATAATTGGGGCTACGGATAGCAGCGGAGAGCTTATGTTCCTCATGAAATGGTAAGTCTTGCATGCACAGTTCTTGGCCATTTTAAGGGAGGGCAGGCAGTTGCATTTAGGCTAACGAGACAACTTAATTTCAGGTGTAAGACAGCTGGTGATCTCGTTAACCTTGTATATTAACCTTGTATTCTGAGAAAGACAAAACTTGTGTAATCAGTACTCATTTCTTCCTCCTTCCAAAACCAAAATAACTTTAGATTCTATTGGTTCAGTTTTACAGAAGTAGAAATTGGGAAGGTAAATTCTGATAAGATACAGAAAAATTGGCATATGTATGGAAAACCTGGATCTCAGTAGTGTTCTTGCTGAGGGACCGGCAGGCAGAACTCCAGCTTTCAATATTTCAACATGTTTCAATAAGCAGAAGCCAGCTGCTGGATAGCCAACCTTTTAACCAACTGTAGTGCCAGCTGTTCTGCACGCAACCAAGCGGATAGAGAATTGGAATGAACTAGTGGAGGAGGCTGAGCTTGAGACAAGGAACAAACAATATGAAGGATGAGAAGGCTGTGGCTGTTCAGCATAGAGAAGAGAAGGCTCTGGGGAGACCTTATAGCAGCCTTCCAGTATCTGAAAGGCTGCCTACAGGAAAGATGGGGAGGGACTCTTTATGGAGCGATAGGACCGAGGGGTAATGGCTTTAAATTAAAAGAGGGTAGATTTAGATTAGATATTAGAAAGAAATTCTTTACTCTGAGGGTGGTGAGACACTGGAACAGGTTGCCCAGGCAAGCTGTGCATGCCCTATCCCTCAAAAGTGTTCAAGGTCAGGTTGGATGAGGCTTTGAGCAACCAGGTCTAGTGGGAATTGTCGCTGCCCATGGCAGAGGGGTTGGAACTAGATGATCTTTAAGGTACCTTCCAACTCTAACCACTCTATGATTCCATGAAGGAGAGCTATATTGTTATAGGCTAGTAAGAGGGGAGAGTGATGGGGGGAATTTGTGTTGTTAGGAGGACAGGGAGAGACCAGCTTCATTAGCTACAGTGTTGATGGAAGACTTCCTGTCTCTCCTCAGTGAACAAGTAGGATAATTTCCCCCCCCCCCCCGGTGTTAAGAATACAAGAGATTGAATTAACATTTGCTGGGGGTCAGATTTCTTATAGTAGTGGTATGAGGTGGCTTTCCACAGCCTTTGAGAAGGGTATAAGTTTCTGAATGGAGTCAAAGTCAATGGTCTCCAGAGAAATGATTTGTCATGTGATGTGCCTAGGAAGATCTGTCTCCTTTCTGCCTTTTCAAATTCTCTATAAATTTTATGTGAAACTTAGAAGAGTTGCAAAATACAGATTATGACTGTTTCCCTTTCTGTAGTGATAACTGACAAAATCAAATACAAAGGAAATGTATAAAAAGAAGCTTTTATTTTTGTTTAGTTGCAGTTGATTAGTTTTTTATAACCAATTGTAGGCAACAAACGCAAATATGAATGTGTCCACAAAACTGGGTTGTAAAGGCAGCATACACTTTCAAATGGAGTCTGAAGCATGTCAGACTTGAAGTTTGGTTTTTTTATTACCCCAAGACAGCCTCAAGAATAGAAGTATGAAATATAGCAAGTTACTTGCATAAACAATAAATATAATTTGGATGTAAATACCACCTCTTAAGACTAATGCTGCTGATTTTTAAAAGTCTCAGTTTGAAGTTTTGATCATGCTTTAAAAGACAAAATTAGTGAAGTTTTACTTCTTTCATTACATACTGCAATAGGTAACTGTATAAATGGTTCTTTTTGAATAGCATTTTCCTTTCAAACAGAAAAAAAATGTAACGGGAAGGAAGATACAGCTATGAAACCTTGCCATTAGCATGGAAGTTCTCAGTAGCTATAGCGAAAGGTATACTGAAAGCTGATTCCTAGCTGACATTCTTTTCAGAATTTATGACCTTTCAAGAGCCGCCAAATTTACTGAATTAATGATTATGCATTTTTCTTAAATCCCACTCTCTTCTACATTAGGAAAGACTCTGATGAGGCAGATCTGGTGCTGGCCAAAGAAGCTAACGTGAAGTGTCCTCAGATCGTAATCGCTTTTTATGAAGAGCGACTAACTTGGCATTCATGCCCAGAAGATGAAGCACAATAATTGTTTGCATTGCTTTTTTATATATATGAATATTAAAACCTGAAATTTGATTTATTAGCAATGTGAGAAGCATACGTTCTAACAAGAATCAAATTTGATATTTTTTTGAAGTAGTATGTTTTGCATCAACAGCAAGTGAATAAAAGCTTTCTGCAACTTGTTTCATTTATCACGAGAGCATTTGATGCTACTGCTTCCTCCATATTAAGTAAAAGCTTTTATAAAACATTCATAAACTTCCATAGTTATTACAGAATCATAATGAATGTCTAAACAAACTCACAGATGTTTTGTAGTCTTCTATACTATTGATGTGCATGTATCTTCTTTACCCAAACCTAGCCCTTTAAACCTGTAGAATCATTCTTTTTAGTATTTGGGATCACTTGGTCGCAAGAAGACCAGGTGAAAACTAACTTTGTAGTAATTTGAATGTTATCAGACTGTATATTGTTTACTTTATTGTAAATACTGGTGAACAGTGGTCAATAAAATAGTTTTATATTCTTCCTTTATACTGATAGGCTGTGACTCTTTTGAAGCAGTATGATATTTCTGAACTTTTGATATGTTAAGCTCTCAATTCGTAATATATTTAACTGTAAGTTGTTTTTTTGGGGGGTAGATTGAATAGTTAATATTACCCCATTGCTACTCTGTAATCACAATAGCAGACAAATACCAGGCTCTGATTCTTTGTATTTTATTTTTTTTTCAGTAAACAATGCCTGAGGCATATTTTTTTTCTCAGTCGGGAAGGGCCAGTGAAATGAGTGTGCTTTGAGTACTTGTTTAAGTCACAGGTAGCAACCATACTGCCTAGGTACGGCTGCTGGTCACAGGGCTAAGTGGCCTCTGCAGGTATACTATGAAATGTTTGACATGTGGTGACAGTATCAGCCTTTGGTTTAATTTCAAGTCTTGACACACTGCTATAGTGTAATTAGCAGTAGTTTGGGTGGAATTATTCTTTGGGCAATAGGCCTAAAGAATACTTACATAGCTCTACCTTTGAAGTGGAATATTCTAATTGAAGACACTTTAGTCATATACTTTAAACAAAAGACTTTGGTTTTATTCCAGATTGAATTTTTAAATGAGTCCTGTAATCAGCTGCTTGGAGAATGCTTTCAGAAGGGCAGAAGTAAGGGGTGGGGAACTCAGGAGGAGGAAAGTTGCCGTTTCCCATTCTTCAATTGCCATTCCTCTTATCACTTGCTTTCATCTACACACCTTCTTTTCTGACAACTGTGGTATATTTTGCCTTGAGCTGTGCCTCTCCATATGTCAATGGCCAAGCTTGTTTCAGAATTCCCCTTAATTTAGAATTTTGACTAAAAAAAATAATCCTGTAACATGATACTCTCAAGAGTCCTAGGTGAGACAGTGAAGATTGCCCAGCTATGTTTTCTTAGACGGTTAAAAAAAGATGGGTATTTCTGGAAACTCATGGTGTGCTGAGGAGCGCAGGAAGGAATTCAGCCTGTGCTTGGTGTTCTTTAGATACTGTTTCACAAATTATTACTATAACTATTTGTCCTCACATAGTTTCAAAAACCATTTACATTGTGACTCAGGACTTGTCATTGTAAAACAATTATTGGTAAACCCTGGGCGGCTAAACTGATGCTAAATTACCTTTTGATGTGTAACCACTTTTTCTTGTCAAGATTTTTTTATTACTGGGTTTGGGCAGAATTCACTCACCATCTATTTGTGGCTCTAGGAAAAATCTGATACTCCTGTTAGTGTGAGGGTTTCCTTGCACCAGGTAGTGATAATTTCAGAGCTTAGCTAGCTCCTTTTGCCTGTTCTTAGAGAAATTACCCCAGATTTGTCACATGGGTAAGTCTTCTACAGAGCTTGTAGCTTATTTCTTTGGGGCCTATAATAGCAATATTTTTACACCTATAGGATTCTGAAATCCTTCCGCTTTTTTTACCTAGTAGCTTGGGAAATACACGGGCTAAACAAGAATTCCAAAGCAGCATGCATTCTCCTGCTTCTTCAGTATGGAGTGTTTTTTAAAGAGTCTTAAAACTTTTGTTCTACAGTTTGCATTTTATTGTCTGAAACTTTGCAGTTTCTATACTTTGTTTCAAGTGTGGATATCCAGTTTATATGAAGTTGCTGATTTGAAGCTATACAGGTTAAACAGTTGATTTAAATTATCAGTATTGTAAGTGGTAGACATAGAGATTTTTGTTGAAAGGTTGATTCTCCTCAATTTGTAACCCTTAAAATACAGATTTGCAGCTAGATACAGCTTTTGCATTGTATTTGGTTCTTCCTTCTGACTATCCGTAAAAGTGTACTGTATTCACATTTAAACAACTTTGCAGCTTGTTAGGCAATTATTTAGATTTATAATTTTTTACATTATGACAGTAGAAATGCTGACTGGTATTTGTTTCCCCCCCCCTTTTTTTTTTCTTTCCCTCCTCACTTTGTGTCAAACTGCATTTTGATAGTAATGAAATGCAACACTTTAAAGTTACAAGTTATGTAAAGTTATACTGAATGTGCTGCATACATATGCAAAAGTTAACAAATGTTATTAATTTAAAATTAACTGATTAAATAAATGAGATATCTTCTGTAGTCAGTGAGTTGTGCGGAGGTTTCTGGTCATTGTCCTTACTTCTATCAAAACAAATAGGGTTTCAGGCTGTCACTTCATGATTACTACTTTGATGCTCCTGTCCTCAAACTGCCCCCCCTCCTCCCCCCTTCCAAAAAAAACCCACAAAAAACAGCACTTACTCCAATACTACTCCTCACCACAGCTGAAGAAAATACTCTTGAGTTAAATGTAAGCAGGTAGTGCTAGGTTTTGCAGAATTTAAATCATGATCAGTTATGGCATCATCCTATCACAGCCTGGTTCTTCTTTGCTAGGAGAGAACACAACTCCTAATGTGTTCATTACTATTGAATTACTTGCAAATTAATTAAAGAGCAATTGCTATTAAATGAAATAAAACATATTCTTAGCACCTGCCAAAAAAAAGTTATCAGCATTGCAAGTTAATTTTATCAGTTCAGCACAAACGGGATTCTACATGCTTTGTGGCAATTCTGGATTTATAGTCCAGTTCTCTCTAAAACTGCTTGACACTTCCTTAATAGGTTATGGTACATTTAGGACTCATGTTGCCATAATTTCAAATGTAACTAGAAGTACATCTTTCCTTTAACTACAAATTATTATTTATATTATTTACTCACCTGAATTAGGCTCTTGAACTATAAAAGGCTGTAATTCTTAAGAGCTTCCTCCACCATCCTCAGCATTTTCTTTACTGTTGATGCCCTCTTTCTGTTTGGACTTTCTTCTCAGAATGCCACCTTTTATTCAACTTTTTAATTTAGCTGCTTATGCTAAGTCACATCTACTCTGCTGACAGAGGCTTCTAAACTTGGACTAGTAGCCAAGCCAGATGCGCCCAAATTTGTTTCTGAAGTGTCTCCTTCTAAATAAAAAGTCTGCACGAACTTACTGCACCTTACGAACTGGAGTGCAATACTGCGGAGATAATGTCTGTGTGGTTCCTGGCCCAAAATGTTGCAGGCTCAGAGCCATGTTTTTCCCTGCAGATTTATGGAGCTGTGTCTCCGCTAGCTCAAGGAGTTGTGCTTTGTTCTGCAGAGTGAATACGCCAACTAGCTCTTGTGGGGTTTATCGGTCTCAGAGGTATACTCTTCACCAGCAGTTTACTCCTGATAGTGTTTGCTGTTCTCCCAGCTCTTAGTTGTGACAGCACTCGAGAGGGTGTGCAGCAGCTGAGGGAAAAGTGTTTGGTGGTACCTTTGTCTCAGCAGGACCTCCAAAGATCTGCAGAAGCTTTGAGCTTCTCTCCTGCACCTTCCTGTTAGGACAATCCCAGCCATCAGCTTGGGTAACATCAGATGCATTTGAAGTTCAAATGGAAAACTTCCATCTCCCAAAATCCCTTTCAGGGATGCCTATGAACATACTCTGGGGTCTCATTTCAAATAGATAGATGGTTTAAGCTGAGGAAAAAAAAAAAAAAGAAAATGATGCCAAGCGAAATTGAAGAGAGAAAGAAAGAGCCTGCAGTTGATCCGCCCCCATGCAAGCAGGAACGGTGCTTTTCTTCCTTGTAAAGTGCTGTGGGATTTATTAACATGGTGAGAGAATTGGATATGATTCCTAGGGCTCCAGATGGCACCTGCCAGATGGGAGCTCATAGTCTTGTGTCTAAAGATGCTGGCAGTGCTGGCGTGGTGTTTGAGAATGCAATGACCTTTTGTGGTGGATTTTCTTACTAGATAGTGGTTTTAGTAAGTGGTCAAGTACTCCCATTCATTGCAGTGTCTGCAAAATTATTTTAATCTGTGGAAAAGGTAGTCCTTCTGGGTATGATATTGGATGGCAGGGTTTGGTTTGTTTCCTTGGTTCAATGTACAAATCCCTCAGATTTGCTAGCCCAGCAGAGGCATCATTGGCTTCTATGTCCGATTTCTCCTTCCCAAAAAAGGTTTTCTTATTCAGGTGTGCTACTCCGCACAGAGTTCCCGTTTGAAATCTCTACGTATTTTTGCTTCAAAATCTTTGTCAAAAAACATTGGACCTTGGTGCCTGACATTTTAAAAGTAGGGTCAGATATCAGGAAATTCTGTCTTTGTATAGAAAAGCCATGTTAAAGAAACTTAGAATCATAGAATCAAGAATAATGTAGGCTGGAAAAGAACTTTACGATCAAGTCCAAGCAGCAACATAACACTGCCAAAATGACCACTAAACCACGTCCCTAAGCAACTCATCTACCCATCTTTTAGGTACCTCCAGGGATGGTGATTCTACCACTTCCCTGGGCAGCCTGTTCCAATGTTTGATGACCCTTTTGATGAAGAAATTTTTCCTAATATCCATACTAAACCTCCCCTGGTACAACTTGAGGCTATTTCCGCTTGTCCTATCTCTTGCTAACTGGGACAAGAGACCAACCACCACCTTGCTACAACCTCCTTTCAGGCCGTTGTAGAGAGCGATAAGGTCTCCACTCAGCCTCCTTTTCTCCAGACTAAACAACCCCAGGTCCCTCACCTGCTCCTCAGAGGACTTGTTCTCTAGACCCCTCATCACATTCGTTGCCCTTCTCTGGACACGCTCCAGCACCTCAGTGTCTTTTGTGTAGCGAGGGACCCAAAACCGAACACAGTGTTGAGGTGGGGCCTCACCAGTGCCAAGTACAGGAGGATGATCACCTCCCTAGTCCTGCTGGCCATGCTATTCCTGATACAAGCCAGGGTGCTGATGACCTTCTTGGCCACCTGGGTACACTACTGGCTTATACTCAGCTGGTTGTTGACCAACACCCCCAGGTCCTTTTCCACCAG
>VZSF01002490.1:9749-26295 GCA_013398295.1 Chionis minor
GCAGGATCGGGACTGCGGCATTCCTCCGTGGGCACGCCTGTGCGCACACACACACGCAGCCGGCAGCTCCCACGCCCTGCCACACGCCTCCCCGCGCCCTGCAAGGGGGGCAGCTCGCACCACGACCCCTCCTGCCCCCTGCGAACCCCCCCGCCAGCACAGCCAGGTTCCCAGGGGCCCGTCAGCCTATCTCTCTCCTTGCCCTCCGCCACCCCCACAGCACGTTTGTCAGCCTTAGCTTGTCACAGCGGTGGTGGTGGCACCACCGTGGCAGGGCCCCGAGCAGGTGGTAGGGGCTGCGCAGGAGAGCTTTGCTCTGGAAAGGCTGGAGTCGCCTCTAATGTTGCTGTCCTCGTGAGTCCTGTCCCTACGCAAAGCCCCTGGGATCATGCAGGAGCGAGAGTCACCTGGTTAGCTCTGCTCCTGGCACCACTGTCGGGAGGAGGGGAGGGCTGCAGAGGATCCAAGGGCTCATGAACCCAGAGGCTAGAAGGTCTGAGCGCTCTTGCACATAGATGGGAGGAAGCCCCCCTCTCTGGGAGCTTATTCGCACTGATTTTCTGGAGGAGAGCCTGGCTGTGACCTAGATAATGTCCCAGGACATTCAAAGAGGAGTGCATCGGAGATGGGAAATGACAAAGCGAGGGACAGGGACCAGTCCTTAGGAACCCAGAGGAGGCTCAGTCTCCCCTGTCATGCCTTTGCCCCCACTTGCAACCTTTTGGTTGTCAAGACCAAACAGAAAGGAATTTTCTTTCTTGGCTACAGTTCAGGGTTGCGGATATAGAAATCTTTCACAACTTCAGTGTGAGCAAATGGTTTTGGTATTTCCTCCTAGAATTTTATATGAAAGACCCAAAAAATGCTAAAAAGAAAAATCCCTCTGGCTGCAGTACAGGCAGTTCCTAGCTCTTCCCTGGATGCTTAGCCAGGATCAGAAGGAGCAAACTGGGTGTCTGCTCTCCTCTCTGCCAGCCTGGAATCCCAAGGGGGTGGTAATTCACCTCTCCTTCTTGGACCTGGCCCCACATCCCCAGCCTGGAGGACCTGGAGAAGCAGGGCGCTCCATGTGTCCTTCAGCTCCAGCATTTCCTTTGCTGCTCCCCCACCCTCTCCTTCCATTCCGCATGTCTGCGGCTGGATTCCCCATGCGGCTGCTTGGCTGGGCTGCAAAGCTTTAATTGATTCCTCTTGGTTCGATTGGACTGTCAGCATCCCCGGGGTTTTGACGGCACATGCCAGGGCCCTTACCCACGCAGACCAGCAGGCAGCCTGAAGAGAGACAGACACCGGCCAGGGACGTAGGGGGTGGACTCTTGTCACCCCAAAACCCTTCCACTCCGTGGCCGGGCGGGATCAGCTCGTCCCCTGGAGACTTGGAGCCATCCTTCAGCAGTCTTGGCTCTCTGTCCAGCTGCCGTGTCCCTCCTTCTCACTGCTTTTGGCCCCTTTCCCTCACTGCATCGCAATGAGTCATCTTTGCTGAGCTCACCCGCTGGAGCCGCAGGGGGGCTGGCAGGCCTGGCGCCCGCCGTCGCCAAGGAGGGTCCCTCACCTGGCAGCGCGTTCCCCGTGAGCCGCAGCCCCCTGGCCACGGTGTGCAGGCACTGGGGCGCACGCTGATTTCTCCTGCCCGTCCCTTGACCAGGCACCCAGCCTGGGCACAGGGCAGAAGGAGGGGAGGGCAGCGCACGCAGGCCTCGCTGCAGGCAGCTGCAGCTCTGAGACGCGCTCATTTAATGTCCGGGGATCCAGACAGGGAAAAGAGAGCGTGGCTGGCATTGCCTGGGCATAGGGAAAGGTGATGCTGGCCAGACACGCGGCACCTGATTCCCTAGCTCCTTGCAGGGCCACCCGGTCCCTGTACAGTGGATCAGACGTCGTGATGAGGAGCACGCTATAGAGCATCCTTTCCGTGAGAAGAGGCAGCTGCCTGCCTGTGCCGTGTGTGCCCACGTCTACACCACCAAGCGCCTGCATCTGCGTGCCGGGCAATGGCCTGGCTAACCGCCTCTGTGTCTCTCCCTGCCCAGGCTCCCCTCTCAGTGGCAGCCACCGCTGGGCACCCCAGCAGAGATGAACCCCACCGTCGGCATCGCTGTCATCCTGACAGGTACAGCCTGCAGACACACATCCTCTCCCTGTTCTCTGGTGAGCTTGACCCAAGGCAGCCAGGCAAAAGCCAGGAGGCTGCATGGGCATCCCCAGTGCTCACTGTTCCCTGTCCAACCCCTGCTTGCCTTTCCCAGTCCTCCAGGCTGCCCACTGCCAGATGATCAAGGACCTGAGTGCCTGCCTGCTGGGCCAGAGCCTCCGGGTGGACTGCCATTATGAGAACAAAACCAGCAACCCCCTGACTTACGAGTTCAGCATCACCAAGGACAACAGGAAGCACGTCATCCACAGCACCATCAGCGTCTCTGAGAACATCTATCGGAGCCGAGCCAACGTTACCATGCACAAGAACCTGGTGTGCCTCTACCTGCAGAGCTTCACCACCAGTGATGAGGGGGTCTACATGTGCGAGCTGAAGGCCACCAATGACTACACCGGCAACCAGATAAAGAACATCACTGTCATAAAAGGTGAGAAGGGCAGCGGCGCCTGGCCTCAGCCCCTCCTTCCCACCTGCTCCTTGGCTTGGCAGGGCCAGCAGAGAAAGCCACAACCCCCTGTGGTGTCCCCAAACCCTTCCTGAGCCCCATTAATGTTTCTTAACCCTTACACATTCTTCCTACTGCAAGCAGAGCAGTCAGTTCTGCAGATGGCCTCACTCTGCCCCATCTCAAACTGTTTATCCCTGCCTCTTGCCAGCCCTGCTTCGGGCGCATGTCCTGGGTGTCCTCCCATAGGTTATGCTTCATAGTCAGTCCCAGCAGAGGGCACAAGTCTGCTGGTGAAGGACTGAAGAGTTATGTGGTCTCGAGCGGCAGCGCAGTGGGGATTTTCCACACTTACGCTCTGCAGGAGTACTCCTCCAGTTGCGGAGCCCTTCCTCTTACATAGTGCCCATCCCCGTGTCACCTCAGTCAGGCACAGGCAGGGTCATGCTTCCCAGGGTCTCTGTGCCTGCAAAACCTACGTGAGCACAAGGTGGGAGGGGAAGCCAGCAAGGGGCCAGGATGGGACTTGCTGCATTTCTGTGGCAGAGAAAAGGCAAGAAGCTGGGTCCCAGTACCCCTTAAAGCCTAGCCTGATCCCTGTTCCCAAGGGATTTCATTGCGGCTCTTTTCTCATTCCCCATTCCCTGTCCTCACAGACAAACTGGAGAAATGCGCCGGCTTCAGCCTCTTGATCCAGAACACTTCGTGGCTCCTGCTGCTTCTCCTTTCCCTGCCTCTCCTGCAAGCCGTGGACTTCGTGTCCCTGTGAATGGAAAAGCACACACACACACACACGTACACACGTACACGCGCACACACACACCCCGAGTACCCCAGCAAACCCGCCTTCCCCGCCAGAACGCAGCCCTTGGAAAGAGAAGCCGAACCATTTGGAACAAGCGCAACCTCTCTCTGTGTTATCTCTATATAGCTGTATATCTAACGCTAACCACCATCCTGTGCCGAGACCCGCCATCACACGCACACATGCCCTGCTCCAAAGCATGGTGGCTCCGCTAGGCAGCGTTGCTTCTCCCATTGCACATCCCCGCTCGGTAGGCTGGCTGGTTTGCTCATGCTGGGAGCACTGGAGCCTCAGCCCCGCTTCTCCCGTCCCTTTAACTTTTGGGGGTTTGCCTGTTCTCCACTGGGGAAAGACGGCTGGATTGGCAGGTAAGAGAGAGAGATGATGCGAGGGCGTGCGGAGGGGTACCCGTGCTGGGTGCTGTGCCCACAGCCCCAGGAGGAGATGGAGCTGCCGGCGTCCCTGACCCGCCCTGCCCGCTAGCCAGGAGACTTACTGATTTCTCAGCCTGCTCCTCTCGCCCTGAGTCACCCCGAGCTGCCGCGACTGGAAGGGGACACGAGGTGAGTCCCGTCTCAGAGCAAGCAGGGAAGAGGCAGAGGGAGCAGGGGGAGGCGTGGGATGATGCTGGGCCTGGCCAGGCTGGGAAGAGAGAGGGGAGCAGGTCTAGGAGACACCCGTCAAATGCCTCTGCCTCCTCAGGGCTCTTTTGGGGACCTGGGAGGGGGCTCACTGCAAATGTACTTTGGCACCAAGTTTTTCCTAATCAGTTTTTTACAGCTGAGCTGGAAATGAGGCCTCCTCCAGACATCAGCTGGTATCTTTGGGCTGCCCAAGCCCGAGACACCACTTGCTCTCCCCAGGGACCAGCCCTTAGCCATGACAAGAGAATTGCTGCCAGCACCCGCTTGCAGCGGAGGCAAGCAGAGCCTCTATGAGCTAGCCACAGCCTTGCCTTTGCCCCTGCTCCCCTCCCCCAGGCCCCCCGGGAGCTGGATCCAGGCAGGCTGGTGGGGAGGGTCTCCCCTATGGGAGCGTGACCCCAAGGTCTCCTCTGTACTGTCACCTTGTCTTCCCGAGGGAACATCTGGGGACCCCAATCCTTCCTCATGCCACATGTGCAGGTGCCTGGCTCTGGGTAGGCTCAGCAGCCTTCCTCCACTGCAGTCTTCCTCCAGTCCTACTATCCCGCTGGGAGGAGCCCATGTGTCCCCTACCTTTCAGCATTTCCCTGTCTCCATTTCACAGCAGAAAAAGCCCTAAGGGCAGCCCAACTCTTGGCCACTGCCTCAGGAAGGCCAGGACTTTCCCAGGGGTCAGTGAGAGCAGGGAGAGGCATGCCAAGCACAGCCCACCTCCGCCAGCCCAGGCATGCCCCAATGCCCCACAGGACCCCAAGGAGCCGGTGGGCTGCTGCCCCAGCCTCCCCGAATCCTGGGAGAAGCTCCCAGGTGAGGAGCAGCCCAGCCGGCCATAGGGACAGAGACCGTAGGGTCGGCTCCGCTGCACCCTCGTCCAGGGGAGGGAATGGGGCAGGGCAAGATGCAGGCAGGAGCATCCAGGTCCATGGGGTGAACCTCAACCCTGCTGAGCTACCCGTGCAGCCTGGGCTGCGCTACCACAACTGACAGCAATTCACGGCAGCTGCTCCCCATTCCGTGCTCTTCCCCAGACACCGTGAGCTGCCTCCTACCCCCATGCCCGTTCCCTGCCCGTCCCTGCCTGCTTGCTTGCTGTCTAGTGTTGCTGAGGCCATGTATAGCTGAGGTCTGGCTGCGCCCAGCTCCCTGGGCTTGCTGGTGAGCGCTGGGGCAGGCGCAGAGCCCAGCCGGCAGAGCGCGGATGTGTCTCGAGTCTCATTTTTTTGTGAACATTTGTAGTTGTTTCCACAGCTTGTCGTAAAAGAAATTCTGTTAAGGGGGGGAAAAAAAAAAAAGAACCCTACGAAGAGCAACAACAAAAAAAATCTGTCCTCCAGGAGTGTTCCTCTGTCTGCACAATAAAACTAGGTTGTGTGCTGGAGCCACGGCCACCCGTGTGTGCGGCGGCGGGGCGAGGGGCCGTGGCGGGGCTGGGCTCCAGCCTGTGCCTTCAGCCTGGGGGGGGACACCCTTCTCAGGCAGCCCCCACCGTACATCCCCCCGGGCCTCCAGCAGCCCGAGCCCCATGGGACGGAAGCAGACAGGGACAAGATTTGCCTTCTCCAGGGAGGGTGACCCCCTCCTGCCCACCTGGAGCACAGACCCCTGCACCCAGGAGTGCATCCCTATCCCCCCCTGTTCCATTCTGGAGGCCCTCCCTTTGCCCCATTGTGAGCTCAGGGCCAGGGCTGCCCCACCACATCGGCAGAGGGGCAAAGCGTGGTAGGTACAAGCGGGCACCTCGGACTAGTCCTGGTCCAGCCATCCTCTGAGGGAAGGATTGCTGGGGTTGGGAGCGCGTGTAGGAGCAGGGATGGGTGCGCACATGCATCCCGAAGCTCCCAGCCTTGGGGCAGTGTGCCTGTCATGCCAGGGTCCTTCCTGCGGGCCCGTGCCTGCGTGCTGCCTGTAGGGCTGCCAAGGGCCCCCACATCCTCTAGAGCAGCCAGAGCAGCCATGCACTTGCTCCCTGTGCGGGGCCAAGATGCCACCCTGGACCCTGGGGACTGCGGGGCATGCTCGCCCTCGGGTTTGGGAGCAGGGTCCTGCCGCCACCCCCCTAACAACACTGGTGACCCCATAGAAGCCTCCCAGAGTCACACCCAGACGCGTCCCTTGTGCGGCCCTCCCTGTTTCAGGGCTGGAGCCAGGCAGGAGGGAGGAAAATGCCACCATAATTGCATCCCTCCTAATTATCCTCAGCAGGTGCTTGCTGAGTCACGGCCGCCTGGGTGCCGGCATACTGCGAGGCTGTGCCGCCCTGGGTGGGTCAGGCATCGGGGAGCGGTGCCGGATGGGTGCCCCGGTATCCCCGTAGAGCCATGAGGGGCGGGTGCTCCTGTGCCTGCAGTGCCATGCCGGCTGCCCCATGCCCACCTTTGCTGCAGGCTTAGGGGGCTCTTCTCCCTACAGCTTGCCCCAAGGGGTGTAAAACCCAGACCACCTCCTCCCCTCACCTTGGTGCTCTGCTCCAGACCTTACTGGCAGCCACAGGCGTCCCCTCTCTCTGCCTCCCTGATTCCCACACCAAGTTTTGTCCCACCCAGCTCCCGCTCACAACCCTCTGTCCGTCCTTCCCCTCCTGGAGCTCCATCTCCCTTCTCACATCTCTCCCCTCCCCACACTTACCCTCAGTCGTCCTTCTTCATTCCCACAGCTCCCCCCGACCTCCGCAGCCTCCCCTCCCAGCACCCCCTTGCCATGGGTCGCCAGCCCCCTCGGGTTCACGTCCCCTTTAAGCCTCCCTGGAGCTGGAATGCGAGAGGAGCATTTCGGCGCCCTGTGAGGTCAGATAAAGACACTATATTTATCTAGCCAGTAACCTGAGCCGTGAGTTTCTGCGGTGGTGTTTTTACGCGGCCCCACATCCCTCTGGCTCGGCCCCCTCCGGCCATTGCGCCCGCTCCCTGCAGGGTAGAGGAGCTGAGCTTTTGAGTGGCCTGTCCCCTCCGAAGGGCTCAGGTCCTGCCAGCCCCTCCGCATCGCTCGCTCTCCTTCGGCCCCAGGGGAAGCACCCCGAGGAGGCAGGATCGGCTCCCCACGCTCAGCCCCACAGGCATCACCAGCCGCTCGCCCCTGCCATGCCGGCCTCGCACCCCTGACCAGCCACTGGCCACCCACCCTGCCGACCCGCATGCAGGTGAGTGGAGGGGGTGCCACTGGGATGCCGGACCTGGGGAGGGAGCCATGGCATCGAGACTCAGAGGTGCTGGCAAAACTGCCCCCTCTTTTCCTTTGTCCGGGTAAAACCACGGGGGAGAGGCTTGCAGTCTCTACATCACCAGAGAGCAGGTTCAGAGTTCACGTGTGAAAACTCGGCAGCTCTCCGCCAGCAACCCGCGCTCCCCAGAGCCCTCCTCATCCCCCAGCATGGGCAGAGCTGTGTGCCCGGGCACTTCCCCGGGGTCCCTTCTTTTTTTTCCACCCGCAGACCTCAAAGCAGTAACATGCCCTGGGTCTTACGTCAAGGTTCCCCATGGTTTTGGGGTTTTACTGCCTGGGGGGCAGCTCGGGAGCGGCAAGTAGCAGGTTCTGCAGCCAGGTGAGTATGTGTCAGCAGCACAGAATGAGTCCAGAGCGATGACTCCCGGCCGGCACATGTGGCGTGAGTTTGGAGGGTTCTCAGGCTCAGTGACTGGTAGGGGAAGGGCCCTGGCCAGGCTGGCCCCGGCTACATGCGTGACCTTGGGCAGGTCCCGTCGCTCTGGGGTGTGTGAGCGGTGGGGAGGCAGCGCTGGAGCCAGGGTGGCTTCTTCCCGAGTGCTGAACAAGGGACAGTGTCCCGGGGCACTGGGGTCTCTATCTGCTGACTGGGGACATCCCTTGGTGACTCCACAGGGACGGAATGCTTTGCAACGCATTCCCCCCAGGGCTTCTTGGGGCCACCTTTCTTAGAGGGAAATGCAGATACCCAGAGGGATTCCTTGCCTCGTCTCCGCTGTCCCACCCCTCCGGCACTGCCAGGTGGACACAGAACCCACCTGCAGAAACCACCTGCAGGCTGGAGTGGGCAAAGTGTGTCACACAGGGTCCCCTCTCTGCCTGCGCCATTGCGGAGGGCTGTGAGCTCCCACGTAACCTCCAGGCTGGGACATTGTGTCTCAGGGGACACGGGACACAGCTCCAAGCCTGCGCAAGCGAGAAGCAGCTGTGCCGTAACACCTTGCACCGAGCCAGTCAGTAAGCTGAGCCTGCCCAGTGCTCCATGGCCACCGAGGGGGACAGCTGTCACCGAGCTCCAGCAAAGGACAGCGGCTAGGGAAGGCGCAGGGTCTTTGCTCCTCTGCCTCCAGGGCGAAGGGTTTGCCTCCCAGCTTTGGGCTGAGCTTCCCAGCGGGAAGGCTGCCGGAGCTGGAGGCCAGGGCAGGACACCCCAGCAGCCCGAGCAGCCCTGCGGTCGCCCGGCTCCCAGGTCCCTGGGACTGGCTGCTGCCTGGGCACGTGATGGTGGACCGGACGTTCCGGTGCCTCAGCCTCCCCTGACACCCCAAGAGGATGATGAGGGTGCAGGAGGCCTGACTCAGCCATGCCAGCCCCGGGGCTTTGCCAGGCAGCAGGAAAGCTCAGCACTATTATGGGCAGGGAGGGGCCAGGCAGGCCAGGAAGCGATGGGAGGAACCGGGGTTTTCTCACACCCCCTCAGCTCTTCTGGCTTCTGGCACGCTCCGCTCTCCCGCAGCCCTGGGGTTCGCTCTGATGTGACGTGGGGACTCCGCGGCGCAGGCAGTCCTAGCAGATGTGACAGTCCTCTGTGGTAAGACCTTTCTTCCTGCAATGCCAATGGGTTAGCTGCTGTGCCTGGGACAGGTTCCCCCTCCCGGGCCCCACATCCCTCCGTCGGCTCCCCCGCATCCCCAGGGCACGTGCTGCCCCGTGGAGACCCTGTCCCGCTGCCAGAAAGCACCTGCTGCCCTCATGCTCCCAAGCTGGCGGCTCTCCCAGGGGCAGAGGCGCTCTGCGCACACTCACGGGGAGCTGCTGCTGGTGTCAGCGGGAGGGCACAGGCACTGCTGGCAGTGGGCGATGGCACAGGGTGCCATCGGAGAGCACAGGCACCGCTGGCAGTGGGTGACAGCATGGGACTGTCCTGGTGAGGTGCCTATCCCGAGCCCAGATCATCTCTGCTGGCTAGAGGGACAGGGAGCAGCGGCAGCCTGGAGAGGGTCCCTGTGCCAGGCTGCTCCATGTTCCAGCAAGGCAGGCAGCTAGGCATGGGCTCTATGGGAGCCAAGGGGATCCGTTCCTCTCACTGTGGTGCTCGAGGGGGGTGCCAGTCCCTTGGCCGGGGTCCCGTGTCCCTCCGAGCAAAATTCCCCACAGTTCATGTTGAATCCCAGCTGGCAGAACCACTCCTGGGCCCTCCCAGTGCTGGCAAGGGCAGCCGCAACCTGGCCAGGAAGAGCCGGGTGTTTTGTGGAGTCCTTGCCTATGAGCAGATTATTCACCCCTCAGCCTCCGTTCCCAAACAGGTCTGTACGCTCCACCTTGCTCTTGCTTGTAAACAGTTTCCTCTCCACTGTGGGATGGTTGTTCCCTGGGCAATAACAACAGCAACTGCGATGCAGCCGGTTGGCCGGAAAGCCGGGCTGCCAGCCAGGAGGTCATGGTGGCTGGATGGTGCTTCTCACCACCACCTCCTAAAAGCAGCCCTGGGGCATTTCCGTGCTGGGCTTAGATGGGCAGGGGGGGTTGGAGGAGCTGATGCTGCAGCCATCTCACCCCCTGCCCCAGGGTCTGTGGAGCCAAGGGGTCTCATCCCTGCCATGCATGGCACCCTCCCATCACTCTGGTTTCATGAGGATCACTTTCGGCTGCCTGCCGTGGAAAAGGCAGGACACGCGTGCTGGGGCCACAGCAGGGAGACTCGAGGTAGCTCCTGTCACAATGACACTTGCAGAGGGGTGCTGCCAGTTCCCCAGGGCAGGGGGTCTCACTCGGGGCAGGCATGCCCGGTGGCTCCTCCTGCCAGGGATCCAGTGCCCGTCCCCAAGCATGGATGCGCCCTGTGTGCTGCCGGGGCCGCGTGAGGGCTGGGCCAAGCACTGTCTCCGTCACCTCCTGGCTTGGAGCCAGGCCAGAGCCCGCCCTGGCTGGGCTGGGAAAAGCCTCTGAATCAGGGTCATCTCCCGGGTGACTGGAGACTCGGAGCCACATGAGCCACTGTCCTGCCAGGGAAGGGACACCAGGCACCCGGGGAGCCGAGCGCCAGCAACACCAGGACAGAGGAGCCCGGTTGGGGTCCTGCCCGCCACGGTGACAGCCACAGCCCCAGGACAGGTAGGGGACCAGCCATCAGTCCACCAGTGTGGGTGCCAAGAGCACCCTTTCCTCTGGCTCTAGACAGCCCGTGTTTGCAGGTGCTGGAGGCTGCCGGCTGCCACGCTGCCCTGCTCCAGCTCCGGGTAGGCTCCGTTGTGCTCTGGGCACCTCTCTCCCTGTCCCTCTCTCTTGCCCTGTGCAGGTACCACAGGTCAGAAGCCAGCAGCTCCCTGTGGGGACCAAGTGCTGGGCTGTCCACCCACCCCTATGGGCTGGCTCTGGTGGGGGCACAGCAGCTGCCTCACTGGGACGGCTCACGTCGGCTTGAATTACCAATGGGAGGCTAGCAGGGCACGGAGACGGGCACGCTGCTTGGGTGTCCAGGCCCCTGCAATGAGGGGATCCCTGGGTGCCCCCACAGTTCCCCAAGGCCCCCGGGTCATCACGGCTGCACCGAGGTCTTTGCCCACTGCCTGGTGCAGGGCACTAACCAGGGCGCTGGGATGGACGGCAAGGAATCCTGCGCTGACTTCGTGGGCTTGCCTGGTTCCCTCTCAGCCAAACAGGGTGTGTTACAGCAGTGAGCTGGAAATGCCAGCCCCCTGCCAAGCCCTGGCACTTGCTCTGAGTAACCAGGGGAAGGTGCTGGGCTGGCTGGATCAGTCCATCCCACCTCCCTATCTCAGACTGAGTTAAGCCTAAGCATCATGATTGTGTCCAGGCAGCTGCCTCCCGTCTAGAGGAGGCACTGGGCACACCTCTCCAGCACCAAGAATGGGACAGCCACGGGGCGGTGTGGCAGGGATGCCAGGGCTGGGGCAGAGGTGACCGCTGCAGTCCCTTGGCTTTGGTGACTGTGGGTGCTGGGATGCTGGGTACCTCTGGCTGTGCTGCGTACAAGGTGCCCGAAGGCACACATGTGGCAGTGCCAGCTGGGCCCTGCTGTTCCAGGCTCTCCAGGAGGGCTGGCAGGTGGCAGGATCATGATCACACTGCACCCCACAGCCCCCTTTGCACCCTTTACCCCCTGGGTTCCCACTGTTGCCTGCCCACCCCTCCCAGGGTCTCCAAGGGAGGCAGGAGCCAGCAAGTTACTGGATGGGTGCTGGTGGTGGGCACCCCATTGTGCTGACCATGGCCCATGGAAACTGACCCGTGGGCTCTTCTCTTGCAGTCCATGCCTCCAGGAGAGCCTGCTGAGCCCCAGCCTCCAGCATGTCCCAGCTGTCCTCCACCCTGAAGCGGTACGTTGACTCATCCCGCTATGCCGAGACTACCTACAGCAAGGTGCCCAGTGGCTACAGCTCCTACACCTCCTATGGATCCACCTTGGCCGCGTCCTATGCAGACAGTGACAAAATTGGCTTCAAAGCCAGCTACCTGCCCTCCCCCCGGTACCACCACACGGGGCTGTCCCCAACCAGTGGCTATGACAGCAGCCGGCTGCCCTTGTACTCCGACTCCGGCATCCGCCTGAGCTCCACGTACATCCGCACCCAGCCCCGGCCACCCGGCGGAGGGCTGAGCGGGGGTGCATGCTACACCTTCGTGGGGGCACCCAGCAGCCCCCCGGGCTACCTGCCCACCACAGCGCCTCTCAGCCGTCGCAAATCCATCAGCCACTCGGACCTGGCACGGGAGTTTTCAGGGCTGCATGCCTCGGACAGTGCCTACGCGCCCACCCCTGGCCCTCTCGGCACCCGGGGCCGCCAGGAGCTTGGTGCCCTGCAGGGTCTCTACCAGGCTGCTACACGCTCCGACTACGTCCGTGGCTACTTGGAGAGCTACGGGAGGAAAAGTAGCCATGGCAGCCTCTCCATGGGCCCCCTCAGCCCCTCACAGGCCACGCTCGGCTCTGCCCTGCCACCCTCGGGCACCCGCTGTGCCAGCCAGCCCTGCGAGAGGAACGATGGATACTGCGACATGCCCGCCCAGGACCCCACGGTATGTGGCACCCGCTGGGGGTGGGGGACAAAGCTGGGCTGTGGTGGGGTATGTGGTACATGCCTGCTTGTGCTGAGCCAGGGGAGCCCAAGGCACTTTGTGTGCTCTCCCTGGGAATCTTGGTGCGTTGCTCCATGCCCCAGTTCCTGCATCTGTGCCAGGCAGGGCCGCTGCTGACCCTTCGAGCTGCCCTTGCTGGCACAGCTTGCTGGGCAGGCAGGCGGGTGTCCTCCGAGGGGCTGTGCACTGCGGGGAGCACAACTCATGGGGCTCCCCGTGGGTGCCGTGTGGCTAAGGGTGCCCATGTGCCGGCAGGAGTGTGTGCGCTGCCCCTTTCCGTATGTGTGCTTGACAGCGGGTGGTGGCACACACGGGCAAACTCCCACCCCGGTGCGTGCAAACCTGCATGGGTGCACACTGTGTGCCACGTCCCCACACCTGTGGGACTGTGCCCACGCTCCCTGCCCTCTGCTTCCTCCTTGCTCTGGCCCAGTGCGCGGCTGAAGAGGGTTTCCTGCTGCCTCGTCCCAGCTAGGGAAGGTGGCATGACTGGGCTGAGCACTCACCCTGCTGGGGACACCCAGCTGGGAAGGCTGGTTTGGCTGGTGCTGGCTCTGGCACGGTGACTCGGTGCCCAGCTGCCAGTCAGGTTTTTCACTGGTGCCCTGTGATGCCCGATCCCTGGCACGGTCGATTGCTGCCATCTCAGGGCCCTGTGCCCCAGCGCCCAGCACGGGCCGTGGCAGCCAGGGAAGCAGCAGTTTCCCCACGGCAGCGGCTGCTCTGTACAGCATCACACGTGGTGGCAGGCACTCGGTGCCCCAGGTATCAATCGGTGCTGCACCGTCCCCAGAGCCTCAGCCCGGGCCAGGAGCAGGCATCACGAACGCAGCCCGGCTCAGGCGCACAGGGGAGCAGCCTGGTAATTTTCCACTCAGGTTTCCTTCCAAGATCTGGTCAGGCTCTGGCCGAGTTGTCTCCCGCTCTCTTCCATTCAGCCTTCATTCACCCATGATGGAGGCCGATCTTCCGTGGCACAGGGTTTGACCTGCCCTTTGCTTCCCTGCAGCTCTGTCATCCACTAAACTGGGGAAGATAAGGGCTGGGGGATTCTTTTCTGCATCCCTTTGAGCAGCAGAGGAAGCTCTTTTCCTTTCCAGCCAGTGCCGCCACGTTCCTCCCTGTGCCCAAGGGCTGGGGAAAAGGGCTGTGCAAGCAGCCTGGAGGTCTGGACCATGCCCTTGGGCTGGTGAGGCACAGCCGGAGGCATGGAGTAGGGAAGAAGCAACCACCCCTGCCCACCACATGCTCGCAGCTGGGGCTCAGTAGGAAAGGTCTCCCCCCTGTCTCTCTGGAGCCGCCGTCCCATTCCTGGCAGGGCTGGCTCCCCTCTTCCCTCTCTCTGGCACTCACCTGGGTTTTAAACACCCACCTGAGCCCCTAGGCAGGGGAGCAGGGGCAATGCAGGGGGTGTTCCAGCGCAGCCTGCTGCCAGCATCTTGCCTGCCCCTTCCCCAATGCCCACATCCCAGAACCAGCCACGCCACGTGCAGCGCCAGCAGTACCATGCCCTGGTGTGCGACCCCCTGTGCCCAACCTGTCTGGTCCCTGGCTCCCAGCCCTGGGGCTAGAGGAGGAGCGGTGCTGTGGAAGGGAATTCCTGCCTCCCTCTCCCACAAGGGAATTCCTGCCTCCCTCTCCCACAGCAGGCCCCGCTGGGGGGGACTGAGGGGGGACCCAGCAGCAGCCGCCAGCCACAGGCACTCACTAAAGCCCTCGCCACCACTGCTAGGGCAGTGGTCCCTGCCCCCAGGAGCCCACACACCGCTTCGACGTGGGTGCCAGCCTGCTGCCGTGGCATGGCCATGGGGGAGCAGGGGCTGCGCTGCTCCCAAACACAGCCTTGTGGTCTGCGGGTGAACGCAGCCGGGGGGCTTTCCAGCCAGGGTGGCAAAGGTGAGCAGGGCTCAGATGCTGGCACAGGGTGCTGGGGCAGGCACCCATGCCAGGGCAGGCGGGGAAGCTGGATCGGTGACACTGGCTTAAGTTTCCTTGGTGCTTTGATGGGCACACCTGCTATTTTCCACTCGTGTGCGTTTTTTCCTCCCTTTCCCAAGCTGGGAAGCGAATGTACCGATCGTAAAACGGACTTGGGTGCCTGCGGTCGTGCCAGGTGCAGGAAACAAGCGCATGTTGCAGCCCCGGCGCTGCCATCGGTTCTGCCCCATTACCCAGCCCCGAGGGCAGTGCCAGCAGCACCCGCTCACGCCAGAGCCAGGGCATGGCAGGGCTGGCTCGGTGCCTCCTCCCATCCCTTCTTCCCCAGGCACCCTCTGCCCCCGCACCGCGCAAGCCACCATCCAGAGGAGTTTGCAGGCAGGAGGCAGGGGTGCCCACTTTTGCTCCTACCCACGCCACCACTTTGTGCCTCAAGGTGCCCATGTTTGCTTCTACCCACAGCGTCACTTTGCGCCTCAGTTTACCATCCCGCGGGGCAGAGGGAGGCACGTGCAGCTGCAACGAGTGGCCGCGCCTGCCAAGCCACCGGCTCCATGCAGGGCCATGCTGGCTCCCGGGAAGGGCAGGCTGGCGGGGAGCAGGACCGGAGCTGTGCCGCCCCATTAACCACCCTGCATGAACATAGGGTCAGAAGGCCAGAGCCACCCACAAAATCGCCGGCAGCTCTCCACAGTCCCATCCTGAGCAGCTGACGTTTCTGGCCTGCAGCCAGTCCTGGCTCTGCCTGCCTTCGCGGTGCCAACCGGGCCTGTGGCAACCTCTGCCCATGGCAGAAGGTCACCATTGCAGAGGGGACAGCTGAGGGCAGGGAGCTGGCTCTGACTGATGCCATCCTGGTGGAGCTCCCCTTCTCTCTCCTGCTCCAGCCTTGCCCTCAGAGCCTGCGTGCTGCTCTGGCTGGAAGGGAATTTGGTCCTTGGCCCAGGGCGCCCGATGTCACCAGGGCACGAGGTTTGGCATGGGATGTGGCTGAACGCCACTCCTCTTGCCATGGAACTGGCTCTGCCGGCACGGTGCATCCCCAGGGAGAGTGCTGCACCACCACACTGCACAGCGCTTGGGGCAGGCTGTGCACGGTGTGTGTGTGTGGGAAATCCTGCCCCCAGGCCACCCACCGGGCTGCAGGGCAGGGTGACGCGAGCCCTGTACCCAGTGGTACCCGCACTGGGGAGCTGTGCCGTGGCCCCGGGGCCCAGGATGCGACTTGCAGGGGCTGCGAGAGCACGTCGCAGGGCGCCCATGCCATCTGCGTGAGGCCGGTGGGGTGCGCACCCCTGTGTGTATGCTATGTCCCCGTGTGTGTATGGTGTACGCACCACGGGGTGTGTATATATATACACATGCGCGCACACGCAAGCAGGGATTACGACAAGCATCCTGTTGTGATGCAAAAAACCCTGGCCCTGCAGATGAATAACGCTGCAAGATGCCTCCTCAGATATTTTTGCTGGTGCCAAAAATAGTCTCCCTCCCTCCCCCCCCAGTCATCCCCTCCACTGGCTGTGCCGAGCTCATGCCGCGGACAGGGGAGGCTGCATCTGCAGCAATTAGGAATCAAACAGCAGCCCCTGGCTCTGGCTGGGGGTGTATTGGTGGGGGCTGGCATGGGAGGAAAGCAACCTCTGCTTGGTGGCTCCAAGCCCTCAGTGGGGCTGGAGGCTCTGGCTGTCCTCGGAGCAGCCCGACCGCCCTCCCTGCCTCGGTCGCCCATGGAAATTTCCCTGAGCGGGTGGAAAAGACACCTGGGCAGGCACAGCAGTCGCAAGCTTCCATCGCTCACCCTGCTGCGGTCAGAGGGGTGAAGCAGAGGGAGACGCAGGACTGGGACGCAGGACACCTGGGCTCCCTGCCAGCCTCCGCATCTGCCCTTGCTGCAGGAGAAGAGCCGGAGCCCTGCCTGCTTCCTGCCTCAGTTTCCCCAGCACTCAGAGGGGAGACACCAGATGGGCTCTTTGCTCCACACGGGACTTGGGGCGGCGGGGGGGAGTTTTTCCCCAAGGAAGGAGGCAAGGCGCTGCGATACCCTCTGAGCCTGGTGCGAGCGCGTCGCCCAAAGAGGGGGGTCTGCCCTGCCTGCTGTTGCTCGGTCCCCCCAAAACAGCACTGCCCGGGAGCCTGGCACCAGCCCTGCGGAGAAGGCGCACGCCGGGAGCCCCATCAGACAGCCCCCAGCCCCGCTCCGGGTACCGGCACCCCCGCACCCGCAGGCTGTGGGGCCGCCCCCGTTTCACCCAGCCGCTTTTGGCGAGTGAACCCCCTCGAGTTGGGGGTGTGTG
>VZSF01002490.1:32445-43673 GCA_013398295.1 Chionis minor
TTTTTTTTTTTTTTTTTGTTGGTGTGTAATAAAAATACTGAGCAAGGGACTCTGCGGGCATGGGGCCGCCTGCCCCATTGACTCGGCCAGGACCTCTTCTCCCCTGGGGGAGCACCCAGAGCTGGGGACCCAGGAGAGCATCATCCCGCATCCCTCCTGGCCTCTTGGCACTCCTGTTCTCCTTGGCTATCCCAGAGGATTTGTGAACTGCTCCCAGGCTCCTCCTGGCACTTCCGAACCACCTGGCAAAGGACCCCAGCCCTTCAGTTGCCTCCGTCCCTTTTCAGGCAGCACATCCCCACCAGCTGCCCCGTGCACACTCCTGAAAGCAGCCTGAGTTCAAGCCTAGACTCATGGACAGGAGGGAGGAAAACGTTTTGTGGAATTTCTATGTGTTTATAGTGGACTTCGCTCAACCTGGGGCACCCTGCCGCTTCCTGGCTCTCCAGGGACTTGCGCCAGGGGATGCTTTGGGTAGGTTTTTACCTGCCTCCTCATACGACGGTGCCTTAAACCATACAGGGGAGCGGGAGGCCATTGGAGTTGCACAGGAAAATCCATCCTGTGGAGGAGATGGAGGGGAGGACAGTGGCTTTCCGGGACCATCTGCAATTGGGGCTTTCTTCTCCCTGTGATCAGGAGCCCCCCTGGGTGCCTGGGGATGCGTGTCCCCACCTGCCCTGCTGCTCTGTCCTCCAGCTAGCAAACGCCAGTGGCCTTTTTAGCCTTTTCTCTAATTTATTCTCCTACCTTTCCTGCCTTGCCTGAGGTGCAGCGGGAGGAGAGATGGGCCCGACCCAGCACAATCCCAGCCCGCAAGGCAGCTACGTCCAACCCAGCAACCCATCCTGCTTCTCCCTCGCTGGCCCTGCGGGCACAGGCTGAGCACTCTCATGCCATGAGCATCCCGCCCAGCCCAGGGCAGCCTGGCGGGGCTTGGGAGAGGTCAGGCTGGGATGGAGGGGCTGCCCGCGGCAGGTACCGGACTGGGCCAGCATTGCTGCTTGGCAGGTGGCTTGTTTACTGTGTAAGCAAGATGGGTGGGAAGCGTCTCGTACAAGGGAGACTTGTGCAGGAATAAATTTTAGCTTGAACAGAGCGCTGTGTACATGTGCTTGTCTCTGGGTGGGCAGGCAGAGGACTGTTCCTCCAGCAGTGGGAGGGAAACCGAGGCATGAAGCAGGACTGTAACACCACCGGTGCCGGACCAGCCTGCCCCTGTGTGGCTCCAGGGACCCGGGAGTATCCATGCCCTGGAGCTTGCCCGGAGCAAGGGAGATGTGGGTGCGGGCAGCGGTCCCTCTCACCCAGCCACCCATGGTGCCTGGGGGCAGAGGGAGCCTTTCCTCCTCCTCCCACCCTGCGGAGCTCCCAACGCCCACACTCTTCCTCCAAAGCCCCTGAACAATGGCCCCTTTCTCCCCTGCTTAGGGACCGAGACAGGCACCAAGGCATTAAGGGGCAGTGGGAATTCAGGCGGTGGGGCTCAGGCGCCCAGTGCCTGGGCGGCGCACTGGGAAGGAGGGACATGTTCACGCGGGGCTCCCCAACACAGCCCCTTCCATGTCGCCCTGCACCCGTGGGGAGCCCGGGGGCAGCAGGCAAAGCAACGGCCCCTCCATGCACCCAAAAGCAGGGTCCCCAGTGGCACGGGCTCCCAGTGGGGTGGGTGTGAGCACACCTTCCCCTTTAAGACGCTGGTTCTCCGTGCCAGAGCCTGACCTCGGCATCCTCAGCTGAGCTGGATTAACGGGGCGAGGGGGAAGGGGCCTGCAGAGGGGACTGGGGCTGCTGGTCTCCTGGGGCTCCCCGCACTCGTGGCACGGTGGGCATGGTCCTCGGGGCTCCGCGGGGTCTGGCACCAGGGTGGCACATGTAGACGCAGTTGGCGCTGCCACTGCCCCAGGAGCAGGAGTCCCCACGCCGCCCCGGGGCCGATGGGGACAGCCGAGGAGGAGCGAGTGGTGGGACAGGCGGCTGTGCCGGGGAGCAGGGCACGCTGGGGAGGCTTTTAGCCAGGCTGCACTGGGAGATTGCCTGCCGCCATGAAAGACTTCACTGAAATCACGCTTTGCCCCGAGGCTCTGGACCACAGCAAGGTAGGGATGGGGCTGGGGGTGCTGCCTGGAGGGTCCCTGCCCGGCCACTCGCGGGTCCCCTCAGCGTGCTCCCTATGGTGCCACCCACACCTGCTCTCCCGCAGACCGAGTTCTGCAACCCTGTCTTTGAGGGGGAGGAGCCCCAGACAGCACCACCCATCAAGTGCCCACCAGAGGAGGATGGGACCAGCCCTGCATCGCCCCAGGATGGCCTCGGTACCCGCCTGGGGGTTTGTACACATGCCCCTGTCCGTGGGGCCGCTAGGAGTAGCCATGGGTCTGGGAGCAGGATGGTGGCACAAGTTCCCCACGGGGCTCTGGGGTCATCTGGGGGACCCGATAACACCCTGGGGACAAGAGGTTGGGACATGCCCAGCCAGGGCTCAGCCAGCTGTGCAAGGAGGTGGCAGTGTGGGGGCATGGCACCCTGGCTCTGCCCACCTTCCTTGTCCTCCCGCAGGCCGGCAGCTCTGGGGCCAGGCAGGCTGGCGGTACCGCGCCGACTGCAAGTTCACCTGGCTCTGTGTGGCTCTGATGAGTGCCGTCCTCCTCTTCCTCATCGCCCTCTTGCTGGGCATCATCATTCACCGTGAGTGCCCACGCAGGGAGGGCTGGGGGACGGGGCTGTGGCTGTGACGGTGGCAGGTGGGACACAGAACCGGCTCAGAGGGGCACAGCAAGGGCATCCATCCTACACAGGACCTCCCAGGGTTTGCCCATTGTGGAGAGAGAGTGCCCCCATGCACAGGAGCAAGGGGGGTCTCCACCTCCCTAGGACGCAGCAAGGTCACTGGCCCCTATGAGAGCTGTGTGGGGTCTCCTGGGACCTGCACATGTGTGGGGTAGGGTGGGAGCACAGGACATGGGGCTGGGTGGGCTTCTTAAGCCCCTGCCCTGCACCGCAGAGGTTTCTCCCTGCTGGAGCTGAGCTGTCCCTGCTCTTCCCTGGGCACAGAGCTGACGTCCCCACAGCCACCCGGCACCCCAGCTGCAGCCCTGCCCGCCCGCGGCACTAGCTCCACCACTGCAGCACCCACCCAAAGGGCCCCCCCAGCCCCCAAAACAGCTGCCACCCCAACCCAGAGTGCCACCCCAACGCCAGCACCGCCAGCACCAGGTAAGTCCTGCGTGGGGCGGTGTGCCAGGATGACAGTGCCCTGCAGCACTAGCTCATGCCCACGCTGTTGCCCTGTGCAGCCTGCGGCGGGACCCTGCGGGGCCCCGAGGGCTCCTTCAGCTCTCCCAACTACCCCGGCCCCTACCCGCCCGACACGCTCTGCATCTGGCGCATTGAGGTGGGCCCCGGCCTCGCCATCCAGCTGAAGATGGAGACGTTCAGCGTGGAAGGCACTGCCTCCTGCCTCTTCGACCGCGTGGAGCTCTACGAGGAGCAGGGGCCAGACAGCACGGATGCTGCCCCGGATCGGGGGAGCCCAACCAGGTAGGACCCCTCGCACCCAGGGAGTGTGGCGGTGCGGTGGGGAGGAGGCAGCATCTCCGGGGGCGAGCAGTGTTGCCCCTTGTTGTGCCCCCAAGGTTTTGCGGCAATGTGGTCCCCCCGACCTTCAACACCAACTCCAACCACCTGCGCGTCATCTTCGTCTCCGACAGCAGCGTGGGCGCCCCAGGCTTCAGCGCCCGCTACCGCGCCGTGGCTCCCGATGAGAGTGAGTACCCCCGCCCCCGGGCGCTGCCAGGACTCCTTGCTGTGGGCAGGCAGCGGGTAGCGCCGGGGGTCTCCCGTAATGCCGCGGGCACTGGGGCAGGGGAGGGTGCCCAGTGGGACACAGCTGCCAGCCTGGCCGTCTCTGCCTGCGCTGCAGAGAGCTGCGCCTGGGACGAGCACTTGTGCGACCAGGGGCTCTGCCTCCACCTGGGCTTCATCTGTGACGGCTTCCACGACTGCACGGACAAGAGCGATGAGGCCAACTGCAGTCTGAAACACAAAGGTGGGCCAGCCCCCCGCCTGCAGCCCCCCGCCTCCACGGCAGCCAGCCAGAGGGCATGACGATGGGCAGTGGGAGGCAGGGCAGGGGAGACGGGAGACGGGGTGAAAGGAGAGGGGCAGGGGGTAAAGCTGCGTATGCCTGTGTCCATCCAGAGTGCGGGGGGCCGCTGACCGCCTTGGAGGGGCACTTCTCCACCCCAAGCCATCCTCAGCCATACCCGCACCAGCAGGTGAGAGAAGGGGTGCCAGCGGGATGGAGGCAGGAGGAGGGTGAGGGCAGGCAGGGAGGAAGGCAACCTCCCACAGGGAGAGCTGGGGGTGCCCCTGCCTGGCTTCATGGGTGTCGCCGGCTGCCCCCTGCCCTGCAGCTGTGCCTCTGGCAGATCTCAGTGCCCGTGGGCCACGTCATCGACCTGCACTTCCACAACTTCAGCCTGGAGTCGCATGAGGACTGCAGCTTCGACTTCGTGGAGGTGCATGACAGTGCGGGCACGGGAGCCGCCAGCCTCATGGGCAGGTACAGGCACACCCCTGGGATCTCCAGCCCTGCTACACCAGTCTGGGTGCACTGGGCTACTGTGGCTCAGCTGGGGAAACTGAGACACAGGGCAGGCTCGTGAAGATGAGCCACCGGAGGACAGGGTTTGGGGAGGTGCTGGTCAGCCCTGCTGCCCACCCTGACCTCATCCCTCACCCCACGACATCGGCAGGTTCTGCGGCCACCAGCTGCCACCCACCCTGACCTCCTCACGCCATGTCATGACCATCCTCTTCGTGGCGGACGAGGGAGTAGCTGACGATGGGTTCTTTGCCACCTACCAAGCCCGCAATGCTACAGAGAGTAGGTAGCCAAGCAGGGACACAGGCTGCCTGGAGGGGCTGTGCTGTCACCGTCCTTGGGGGTTTCCAAAGACAGACTGGGTAAAGCCCTGGAAAACGCTGCTCTCGCCCCATAGCTGACCCTGCTTGAGCAGGAGGTCGGGCTACAGGCCCCTGGGGTCCCTTTTCCCCTGAACTACCCTAATAACACTATTGATCCTAGCCATGGGGATGTGGCCTGGAAGGGCTCAGCTGCACAGAGGCACAATCCGTCACCTGAGAGCTGCCCCCAAATAACCCAGGGAATCTGGGATCACCCTAAGCTGGGCCAGCAGTGGTCACCTATCAGCCATGGCTGCTAGATGGCAGTGCTCTGCAACCACTCGCCTGGATGTCCCCTGGCCAGTGACCAAGAGCAGAAACAGGGGTGGTCAGTATGGGAACAGGGAGGCTGGCTCTCTGCCCATGCCCATGCCCATGCCCGAGCCCATGCCCTGCTGTGCTGGCCCCTCTCATCTTACAGAGACCTGCAGCCCCGCGGAGTTCTCCTGTGGGAATGGAGAGTGTCAGGCGCTGGAGTCTGTGTGTGACGGCTGGCACGACTGTCCCGACGGCACCGACGAGCTGAACTGCACTGGGGTCTCCTACCCAGCCTTCGGTGAGTGCCACCCCATGTGCTCCAGTCACCCTCCCTGAGCCCACCTGGCCCAGGAGACGTGCTGGCATCAGCCCCATGGCTAACATCTGCTCGCTGCACGCCTGGCGGGTATCACTGCTGCTATAAGAAGTGAAGCACCTCGCCCTGTGGCAGGGTCTGTCTGTGAGCCTGTGGAAGTGGAGATGTGCCTGGGGCTGGGCTACAATGCCACCTCCTTCCCCAACATCTGGCTGGCCATCCCGGACCAGGAGGGAGCCGCCGAGGTGCTGCAGGACTACCAGGTGAGCTACACGGTGGCTGCATGAGGGTCCGCCTGCACCACACCACACAGTGCCACACTCACTGCCACTCTCCCACAGACACTGATGGAGCTCGCCTGCTACCAGCACCTCCGCCTCCTCGTCTGCAGCCTCTTCGTGCCCAAGTGCACCCCGGACGGTGGTGTCCTGCAGCCCTGCCGAGCCGTGTGCCTGGCTGCCGAGCTACGGTGCCAGCAGTCTCTCGGCCTCCTCGGCATCCTCTGGCCCATCAACTGCAACATCCTGCCCGATTCCAATGACCCCGTAGAGTGCTTCCAGCCCTGACTAGGGAAGAGAAGAGGAGCAGGGGCTGAAGCAGCCTGCCCAGAGCCATCCATTGACCCAAATGTCCCTGCCATCCTCCTTCTGTTGCCAAGCACCCCATCGCCTGGCTCCTCGCCTTGCCCTGGGGTCAGCCCCTCTGCTCAGCACTCAGCTTAGTGCCCAGATGCCATGGGTTTGCCCACAGGACCAAGTTCCTAGAGAGTAGGTGCCCCTTCCATCCTTGCTACAGGGAAAGGCTCCTGCTGGATGGGCTGTGCCCACAGGTTGGAGCTGTGCTGGGGACACCACGCAAAGTCCCCCTGTCAACCCCAGGCATGCTGGACAGAGCTGTGCATGGTTCCCAGCCCGCTTCTCTCTTTCAGCCTCTCCAGGCTGTGTGTGGCCCCTTTCCCGCACCCCTCAGGCAGCTGCTAGCCCAGCAGGGGAAGGGTTAGCGCTCCCGAAATGGAGCAAGGCTGGGCCGTGGTGAGCCAGGCTGCAGACAGAAGAGCAGCATGGGGCTGCCTGTGTCCCGCAGCCCCAAAACCAGCAAAATAAACAGCATGAGCAGCTGACAAACCCGATGGAGCAGGTGGCTCATTTGGGGAGGGTCTGTGTGTGGGTCCTGCCAGATCCAAGGGGAAACTGAGGCATAGGGCCAAGGGAGGGAAGACAGCGCTGGGGTAGAGAGTCTGAGCAGGGATGGAGGGGCACAGGGGAGACTGCCTGGCTACAGGGGAGAAAGGGCTGCTCGCTGTGCCCTCAATGGGCTAGGGGGCTTGCAGGGTCCCAGAAAGATGGATGGGTCTCGGAGGGGGTCAGGCTGGCGGCACCATAGTGCAGGGAGGGGATCCTGCCCCAGCAAGGTCTGTGGCCCTGCTGGCTGAACTGGCTGAGCTGGCCGTGCTGGCCTCAGGCCGCCTTGATGGCCACAGGCCTGGCAACACCCCGCGGCCACAGACCAGCTCCCAGCTGTCCAAAAACAACAACCCCTTCACACCTTGGGAGAGAAGATCCAGGCGGCTCCCTGCCAGCACCCAGCCTGGCCCTGGGCACCCGGGGCAGGAAGGCTCAGCCAGCAATGTCACTCGCACCGCTGTGAGTGTTGGCACAGGGAGGAGAAAGCCAGCAGTGCTGGCATGCTTCCCACCACCCTCACCCACCCTGGCGCGTGGGAACGTCCCCTGCCCAGCTGGGGTTACTGGGAACAGGACCCGCTTGGGTCAGCAGCACTCTGCCCTTGCAGCCAGCACAGCACTGCTATTCCCGCACAGCCACCCCCACTCCGGGGGCTCAAGCCCACCCGCCTCCTTTGCTCCCTGCATGTCCCAGCTGCTGCAAGCTGGCTGCAGGACACAGGGACTCCCCCCAGCCACAGGACCGCCCCACCGCTCAGCATCTGACGGTGTCCCTTGGATGCACTCAGTGTTGGAACGAGTTAAAGGCAAGCTGGGAGTGCCTTCGAAAGCCCGGCACGGTCCCAGCTTTGCCGCGTGCCCTGAGGTCCCCTAGGGCTAGCCCTGCTTCCTGGCATGGCAGCAGTGCTGCTCTGCCTGCGCTTCCACCTGCCCGCTGCTGCCTGGCAGGTCCCTGCCCGCTCAGCCCCGCACGCTGCCACCAGGCCCTATGCCGGCACCCCCCGGCTGGCTCCCGCAGCTCCCCACGCGTGCTCCCAGGGCTGGCACTGCCAGTCCCCCTTGCCACAGCCCTGCTACCAGGGGCAGCGCTGAGGCTGCCAGTCAGGCGACCCACATGCCCCAAGGGCTCCCTCTTCCTTCTCCTCCTCTAAGCCTGCCCACCATCACTGGGTTTCCCTCCCTTGGCCCGTCTCTTGTTCCACTTCCACTCTGCTGCCTGTTTTCTCTCGTTTCCCTCCCCTCCGTCCTGCTGCCCGGGTGTCCAAACATGTTCAGGGGAGGTGGTTTGCAGCCCGTGCCTCCTCTGCCTTTGCCGGGCTGTTTGTCTTGCTCTCCCTTCCCCCTGCTTACAGCACTTCTGACACCATGGGATTATTTTTCTTTTTCCCCTTGTCTTGTAGCTTTTGGCTCCCAAGGCCCTTGATTTCCTTTGGAGTTTGGNGGCCTTCGTCAGAGCGAAGTGGTCAGGAAGAGCCGCAGCCTTTCCACGGCAGAGAACAGCGAGGCGCTGGGGCAGGAGCCGTGGGATCACAGTGAGTGGGGCTACCCAGTTCCGTTCACCCTCCGCTGGGAGGGGAGATGGGACTCGATGGGGTCCTAGCTCCGGCGCCTGGGCGGAGGAGAGACACTTTTCTCCTCCTTTTCCTCTTTGTTACAGCCGTTGCGTCCAGGAGGGGGAAGAGAGCAGCATTCCCTGGGCAAGGCCACAGGGAGGGGGCCAACGCTGGCTGCGGGGCTCCGCTCTCACCACACTGGTGTGGGAAGGACTGGGGGCAGCCTGGGCAGCAGGGTGGTCCCTAGCACCGGGGTGGTCCGGCATGGCCAGGGATGCTGCAGCCCCAGACGGCCGTGCCCCGGGGAGCCGGTTGGGTGTGGAGCAGAGCTGCCGGCAGCAGGGATGCTGCCAAGGGCTGGGCCACGGCGCAGCCCCACGCTCCCCGAGCTGCTGCCCTGCCATGCACCGCCCGGACGCAAAAACAGCACCCCACGCACGGCTCGCAGCTCACCCGCTGCCCGCCAGCTGACACCCCAGCAAGTCCCCCGCCAGCATCCCCACGCACCCCCACAGCCCACCACGCTGCCGATGTGGCAGGTCCCGTCCCAAACAGCCCCCAGCTGCACGCCCAGAGCTACCGCCTCCCACACATGCCGCAGCTCCCTCCCCAGCTCCCTGGCCCCGGCACCCCCGCGGGCTGCGCGGTGGAGGGCCATGCCGGCGGGCTGCGGGACACAGCCGGTGATGGGGATGCTGCGGCAGGTGCAGCCAGCCGTCAGGTGGGGAATACCCAAAAAGGCAGGGGGAAAAGAAGGGAGGAACTTTTCCCCCACCCTGATCCTCCGCACCCACTCCCTGCCGGGCGCTGCAAGCGTGTTTCCCAGCCCTCTTCACTGGGGTCCCCAGAGCCATTATCCCTCTCTGCCCCCTTCCAGCCCCTCCACGGCAGGCGAGATGAAGCAGCTCTTCCTCCTCTTCCTCCTCGGGCTCATCGCCAGCTCCTTGCAGATCGAAGACAACAAGATCCCTGGGCTGTGCTCAGGGCAGCCGGGCATCCCAGGGACCCCAGGCCTGCACGGGGGCCAGGGTCTGCCAGGCAGAGACGGACGAGACGGCCGGGACGGGGCGATGGGGATGCCAGGGGAGAAGGGCGAGATGGGCCCTCCTGGTAAGAAAGGAGATGTCCCAGCTGGGGGGACATGCTCTGCCCTGCCTGGGGGGAATGCCCTCATGCCAGGGGGTGAGTCCTGGATGCTGGCACAGCCCCTCATTGCCAAACCAAGAGCAAATTCTGCAAAAGTGCCCCTTTCATATGCCACCACTGCCCCTCCGGTCCTGCCTGTGGCAACTCTGTGCTCTTGCAACAGGCAGCAGCTCCCTGTCACTGGCAAAGCTCCGTTTCTCCCCATCCTTACTGCCATCCCTACCTTCCACCCCTTGCTTTAGGAGGGCTCACCAAGCTGTCCCGCGAATAGGGTTGCATCATCCTCACCCTGTCTTCTGGGCTGGGGTTTCTCCCAGCCTGTGAGGATTTCTCCAACTCTCTGTTGCCACTGTGCCCACTTATCCTGTGCACTTAGTCCTCCCCTCTCATGCTGCTTCCCCAGGCAGAGCACTGGCCACAACGGGTATTTGCCACCTGCATCTGGGGGAGGCTTGTAACCCTGGTGGGATTGGGGCTGAGCAGGAGTCTGGGGGAGCTTGGATGGCGGGGGGCAGTGCTGGTGGTGGCAGCTTAGAGGTAACCCTGTCCCCCTCCTGCCTGCCCCAGGAGCGCCTGGTCCCCGTGGGGAGGTGGGCAGCCCCGGCGTGGATGGCATGCATGGTGAGAAGGGGGCGCAGGGTGAGTGCGCAGTGGCCCCCCGCTCAGCCTTCAGTGCCAAGCGCTCGGAGTCACGCAGCCCGCCGCTGGCCGACCAGCCCATCCTCTTCGACGTGGTGCTCATCAACGAGCAGGGCCACTACGACCCCGCCACGGGCAAGTTCACCTGCGAGGTGCCGGGCCTCTACTACTTCGCTGTCCACGCCACCGTCTACCGTGCCAGCCTCCAGTTTGACATCATGAAGAATGGCCAGTCCATCGCCTCCTTCTTCCAGTACTATGGGAACTGGCCCAAGCCCACCTCGCTCTCGGGGGGGGCCCTCGTCCGCCTGGAGCCCGAGGATGAGGTGTGGGTGCAGGTGGGCGTCGGGGACTACATCGGCTTCTACGCCAGCGTCAAGACAGACAGCACCTTCACCGGCTTCCTCGTCTATTCCTACTGGCAAAACTCCGCCGTCTTCGCCTAAGCCTGCCCTCGGACGCGGTCGGTGCCAGGGCACGTGCCCCTTCCCAGGCACCAGCGCCGCGGGGAGGGCAGCGCTGCCGTCCAGCCGCGTGGGAGCCGGGACACCGGGACCCCCGCCCCACTCCTCTGCTGCTGCCCAGCGCAGGGCAGGAATACGGCCCCTCCGCCCCCCCAGGGGTGGCGGGGAGCATCCCTTCAGCAGCGCTGCGTAAGAGCTAAGCATTATCCCTGGCACCCGGCTCTGGGGGGAGCCGCAATAACCTGGCTGTCGCATGTCACTCGCCATCGCCGCCTCGGCGCGCCGCAAAGCCCCGACGGCGGGGGCACGGTCTGCCCGCTTCTCCCCGCAGGCAGAGCGAGCCCGGGCTGCCCGGCCGCTGGCACGGCGACGGGGAGTCCGCCGCGGTCCTGGCGTGCCCCGGGGCTAGTAGCCACCCCCGCTCCCTGCCCTCCGGCCTCCCCGGCGCCTTCCCTTCCTCCTTCCCTTTCAATAAAGGGCTCCTCAGCCACGCGTGTGCCTGCTGCCTGTGTGCCCCCACGCTCCTGGCGACCCGCGGGGGGTGTCCCGGACACACGGACGGGAGGGGACAGTCCCGCGTCGCCTTCCCCCCCCGCCCCGCCCCGCAGCAGGGCCAGCGGGAGCCACTAGATGGAGTCATCGGCGAGGGGACACGCCGCTGCGACAGTCCCCCGTGCATCCCCCCCCCCCCCCCCCCCCCC
>VZSF01002490.1:62877-77875 GCA_013398295.1 Chionis minor
GGACCCGCGGGGAGCCAGCCCAGCGCAGCCCAGCCCAGCCCAGCGCAGAGCCGAAGCCCTCCGGGCGCTGCCCGGCTCGGGGCCAGGAATGCTAAAATCGTGGCGCCGGGGGGAGCCGGGGTGGGAGCAGCCCCCTCGGGCGCACGGCCTCGCCGGCACCTCCCCGGGCCCCGCGGCGGCGGGGGTGGGTCTGGGGGAAGCCGGGAGCGCCCCGTTCCGCTGGCGGGACCCCTCCGCAGCCCCCTCCCCGCTGAGGGTAAGGTGCGTCGTGACCTCGGCGTCCCCTGGGGGCGCTGGTCCGGCGGCCGGGGGAGGTGGCGGGCGCAAGGCAGGCTCCCGGGGCCCTGCTCGGTGGGGCAGAGTCAAGGGCGTGAGGGGCGGGGGGCCGGAGTGCCCCCACGTGTGTTCAGCGTGCGGCCGGGTGAATTGGTCCCGCTATTAGGAAGCATCCACCCCTTTCCTTCTAAGGAGTTTTTTCCCTGAGCGCTGTGTTTCTCTTGGCTTTTTTCACGCTTTCTTTTTTTATCCTCTTTCCAGTCCATTTTCACCCCCGGGGGAGGGGGCTGCATTTCCTGCCCTGCCCTGCTCCCCGCAGCATGCCCTCGCCTCAGCGGAGGCCAGGGAGTGGCCCCGGTGCACTGGCTGCTCCCTCCCGCCTTATCGCCTTGTCCCTGCCCAGTCGTGCTGCGGAGGTGGCCCCAGGCGCCGGGGAAGCCTCCGAAGGTGTTGGCGAAGGGTTGGTGCCGCGGAAGAGCTGCACACCCCAGCCAAAGGCAGGCCGCTTCCACCCCCAGCCCGTGCTGGGATCCCCTTCCTCGCGGCACGTGTGTCCAGCGAGGCGATTACTGGCTGGTGGCATCCCCGTGTTTGCAAGCCCAGCTGTTGTGGAAAGGCTCGATGCTTCCCCGGAGCATGAATGGCCACGGCCGAGCCATTTCCAGCCAGGCTGAGGGACTCGCTGTGCTGCCAGGGTGGGGGGCTGAGCCCACACTGGGGCTGCCAGTGCCACCCTGGCCCCTTCTGCACCTCGATCGCCAGTGGTTAGAGAAGTCTCGGTGGGTGTTGTCACCTGGCGGGGGTTGTGAACCTTTCCTCTCCTGCTGCGCGTGGCTGGGTCCTCCTGGGGTGGTGGGGTTTGTTTGGGGGGTGCAAGGTGCCAGTCTGTGCTGCAGCAGAGCCTTGGCTCCCTCCCCATCCCCAGCACAACGAGGGCTGGGCTGGGGCGGAGGCTCTTGGGCGCTGGTGCTGCTTGCTGCAGGGCTGGGGCTCTGCACCCTGTGTCTCCTCTCTATGGGGAAGAAGGGGTGCAGGTGATCCCATTCCCTGGGAGCTGGAGCACCCTGGCTCAGGGATCTGTGCGGGAAAGGCGGCCTTGCCAGCGCAGAGGAGCGCAGCGTGTGTGCATGTGCTGGGAGCAGGAGGGATCTGGCCACAGCTGGTTTCACCGTGAGGGGAACAGAAATCCGCGGAAACCTCAGGCATCCCACGTGCGGCTCCAGACCCCTGTGGTGCCCCTCCTCTCACCGCTCCGTGCCAGGGGCTCCGTGCTGGGGGCTCTGCGCTGCCAACGCAGCCGCACTCCTCGCCGGCTCCCCACACACCTCGGCTCCACAGGAGGCTGGCGGAGGGGTTGTGCTACTCCCCACCCCCTTCCCCGTCTCTAAAAGCAAATCTTTGTTCTTGTGGAGCTCTGGCTGCTGGCCGGCTGTCCGCCAGCCAGATGGAAAGGCATGGGGGCTCTCCTCCCTTCCCTGCTTGTTTGCTGCAGACGTCCTCTCCAGATCTCTAGGTCTCCCGCTGGAGCTGTGCCAGGCACTTGGGGTGTACGGTGCAGGCTGGAGCTCAGCGCTGCAGCTGGGCTGCTCCACGCATGGCCAGTGGGTCTCCAGCCTTGCCCAGGTTCCCTCACCGAGCTGCTGTCTGCAGCCACGCTGGGCACAAGGGAGGATCACCATGTCCCCAGAGCCTGCCGTGAGAGGGTGCCTGTGCCCAGTGCCTCTCTAGCCTGCCCACGCATCTGGCGGGCTGTGAGTCTTGGAGGAAGGAGGTTTGTGGGGGGCCTTGTGTCCCCCAGCTAGCCACGCTTGCGGTGTTGCTGAGTGCTCCTTCTAGCCTGGGCGAGGGCTACTATCTCGCCTGTACTGAAGGAGTTGGGGAGCAGTGAGCCCTTGTTCCAGGCAGGGTGGGGACTGCAGCGTCCATGTCCACCTCAAGGGCAGTGGATGGGTGGGAGGGACATGTGCCTCATGCCAGCCCCAGATGCCAGCCATTCTCCAGCTCTGAGCTCATGGTTTCAGCTGCTTCACTGCCTGGATGAGGGCTCTCATGCCGAGCAGGTCAGCGGGGTGGGCTGGCAGCTCTCCCTCTCGCAGGGGCTGGCTGTGCCCGGCGCCCATCCTGAAGGTCTAAAGCTGATGGGGGGGCAAAGCCTGGCCTGGCTTCCTGCAGCCCAGAAGGGTCAGGGCCCAGGGGAGAGGGCAGGGGGGTAGCTGGGGCGACCCCAGCCCCAGGCTTGCCAAAATCTGCAGGTGCCCAGCTGTGCCAGGCAGCCAAGTCATGGCCGTACGTGTGGGTAGGTGCCTCTGGTGCAAAGTTAGCTTTTCCTATGTATGCTCAGTGCAGTTTCCCGACGCCAGCACATGCTTATCTCTGTGGCTTTCACCTGTTTTTCTAGCACCTCCTTTCTTGTGCGGTGCTTTGTTCGTCCCTCTTTGCTTGGTGCCAACTGTAACTGCCGATGGGGTGGGTGAGCGCCAAAAGCTGGCTGTTGGGATGTCCTGAGGCGGCTAGTCTGGTGAGCCTTTGCTGTGGCAGAAAGGCTCCTGGCTGCATTTTGGCGCTGTGCCCACCACATACCCACTCCAGACAAAGAGTATTTTGTGGGTACGGCATTAACCTTTGAAGTTGCCTCACTTGTGAGGCTCGGTGGCTGTTACCGAACGGCACTATCAAGGGAGCTGTTGACACAGCTGGCTTCCTCCAGCCTCTTGTCCCCAGCTCCCATACCTGGGTTGGGCTGTGGGCTCTGAGCTGGTTGGCCCTGTTGCTGGGGGACAGACTGCCGCCCCTTCCTGCAGGGCTGCGTGCCAGCCCAGGGCATGCAGACCCCCCTTGCTTTGGCACCTGCAGGGCCGGTGGCAGTGGCACTCCCAGTCTCGCTGTGACGCAGCCCTCGACTCTGCCGGGCCTGACTGGGGCTGCTCTGCCCCCAGCCCTCAGGAAGCTGCTCTCTTCCCTGTCTTGGATCGATAGCCATTATCTTCCCCTGTGCTCTGGAGCGTGGCCAGGGGCTCCATTACTGCTGCGGGCGAGCGGGCGGCTGGGCTGGGAGCGAAGGTGAAGTGCAGGGTGGGGCAGGCTCTGCCTACCAGGGGTGCAGGTCCCTGGTGCCACCCGTACTATGGGTGGGCAGCACTGGGTTTGCTTTATGGGTAGGGAGCAGAGGAGCAGCGAGGGGCTCGCCTTGGATGTGCTGCAGAGGAGGATGCTCCCACTGCTGGGTTCTGGGCTACTGCTCACGCGGCGGGGTCGGAGCTTGGGGAGCGACCCGGGAGTCCCAGCTGCGCCACAGCCATGGTGGTCGGGGGCATCCTGTCTTCCCGACAGACCCTGCTGCCTCAGAGTGGGGAAAGGGAGCAGCAGGCAGCCGCAGCTGGCTGGGGCACCCCTCTTGAGCTGCTGCTCCCTGTGCCCTGTCCTGCTGCTGCGGAACACAGCACCTCATTCATGCCCCAGCTCCAGGACTGCTTGCGGGGGCTGCGCCAGCTGACGTCAGGGCTCCAGTCCCGGGCCACGGGAAGGTGCAGCCTTTGTCCTGCCAGCTCCAGCTTCCAGCACCCAGCCCCTTCCCCTGCATCTGCTAACCTCCTGACACCTCCTTGCCTGGCCCTTGGGGCCAGTGGGGCATGGTGGGTGCTGGTCTGGGATGCTGGCTCAGACCTGGGGCAGGCAGGTGCATGCTCTGGGGTGTGAGGGGGATCAGCGCTGCCCTGGGCTCCAATGAAGGCAGCTGGCAAGGCGATCCGCTCGCTTGTGGGCTGTGGGGACGCAGCTTTCCCATACCCATCTTGGGGCAGGGTGCAGCCGCACCCCGCCTCAGTGGTGTGGGGGGACATTTGGAGGCTCAGAGGTCCCGCTGCCCATTTCAGCAAGGCTGGGATGCCATGGGGAGGGCAAGTCTGGCAGGGACTGCAACAGCAGTGGGGTGGGTGGTTGTCTCCAGGTGTTCTGGGGAGACTGGTAGCGCGAGCACAGCGTGCCTTGTCCCCTCTCTGGGAACAGGGTGGGTGGCCTGATCCTGAGGGCTCTCTGTGGACGCAGAATGCAGCGCGGCAGTAGGAGTGGGGGCTGGCACTTCCGCTGGGCTGGGACGTGGTGCCTGGGGGATGCTGACGCAGGACGTGGCTCTGCGCCGTGCCCTGTTGGGGGATGGAGATGGGGACAGGCCTGGGCTTCCCCATGCTTCCCACTCCTGACGCTCTGTGTCCCACAGCTGCAGCCAGCAAGCTGGAGGTCTCCATGCCGGCAGTGATCGAAGTGGAGAGTGGGGGCACAGCCAGGATTGAGTGCAACTTCTACATCCCTGGAAATGGTTCCTACACCTACATCAACTGGTTCTACGTGAGTGCTGACCTGGGAGCAGAGTGGTGGGCAGTGAGCTGCGGTGGCAGCTAGCCCGGGGCTTTCTCCCAGGCTCCCCATCAGCCCAGCCTTGGCCCCTCGCCTTGCAGATCGACCGCAACAAACAGGTGAGGTTGTGCCACATCACAGGCAACGAGATCCTGGAGGAGAACACAGACTACAAGGGGCGGCTGTCAGTGGGGGAGGACAAGTCCCTGTCCATCAGCAAGGTGACACTGATGGACACCAGGACCTTCGTGTGCCAGGTTGGGGCAGGCAGCTACGGCGAAGCCGAGAACCACACCGATCTCATTGTCTACAGTGAGTGATGGGGCAGGAGGGCAGCATGGCCATGCATCCATGTTGTGGGGCCAGTGGGGGATCCCGTCCCATCCCATCCCATCCCATCCCTCCCCTCCTAATATGCGTGAGGCGGCTTCTCTTTCCAGAGGTCCCTGAGGCCCCTGAGATCACGGCGAGTTCAGGAGGCATCTCCGTGCAGAGCAGTGACATCTCGCAGGTGAGGAGAGGCTCCAGCCATGCCAGGCTCCCCGCTCCCCTCTCCCCATAGGGGCACCCAGTGCCCAAGGCTCTCTCTGCCACCGCAGATTGCCCAGTGTGTGAGCAGGAACAGCTTCCCACCCCCCAACATCACGTGGCATAAGAACGGAGAGAAGCTGCAGCCGGAGGAGGAGGGTGAGTTGGATGTAGATGAGGATGAGGAGCTGCACCTGGCTGCTTGGGAGAGGGGCTGGGGCACTTGTGCTATGCAGGGCCTCACTGGTTGGGGACTGGGAGCCTGTGACCACCCAAAGGAGCCCTCGTTGCCTCCTGCAGCCTCCCCATGGGCTGGGAACAGTGTTTGTGTCCCCTGCAGTGGTGAAGATCCCGACCACACTGACCCGTGAGTCAAGTGGGCTGTACACAGTGAGCAGCACCCTCTTCGCTCACGTCACCCGGGAGGACCGCAACTCCCTCTACTACTGCACCGTGCACTACCGGCTGCAGGGACAGACACACACTGTGGAGTCACGGCGAGTCAACGTCACCGTCTTCTGTGAGTCAGGGGCTAGGGGCCATGCCTGCCGCGTGGTGCTGCGTGTTGTGGCCCCACACTGACCCTTCCCACTCCCTCCTCCCCCAGACCCTGCAGAGCACGTGAAGCTGCAGGTCATGCCGTCCTCCACACTGGTGAAGGAAGGGGATGACATAAAGCTGGTATGTGAGGCTGATGGGAACCCAGCGCCTGTCTTCAGCTTCTATAAGAGAGAGGTGAGGCCAGAGGCAACCTGGGCACCTCTCCCTTGGCAGACCTCTTGTGTCCTGGCTGCTCTTTGTTCCCTACCTGGAGGGCCCTGAGGAGTGGGATGCAGCAGCGGGGATGGAGGGTGCCTGTGTGGGGCTAAGAGCTCTGCCTTCTCCCAACTGCCTGCAGCTGGAGGACCACTGGCAGGACCTGTCATCGCTGGCGGACACCACCAGTGGGGTCCTGAACCTGCACGATGTGAATAAGAGCAGCAGTGGCCTGTACAGATGCCAGACCCTGGACTTGGATGATATGAGACAGATGGAGAAGGATGTGGAGCTTGTTGTGAACTGTAAGGCGGGGGACAGGACCCTGCACACCTCGTGATGGGTGCGCTGTCCCTCCTGCTCACCCTGCCCTGGTCTCCATCCCTCTCCTAGACATCGAAGGGGTCCATGTGAAGATGGAGCCACCCTCACCCCTTCACGAAGGGGACAGCGTGAGGCTGAGCTGTGATGCCCACAGCCCTGTGGCCCTGGACTACCAGTGGAGGGATGAGAAGGTGAGCAGGCATTTGGGTACTGTTGTGTCCAGCTTGGCCTGGGCTTGGAAGCAAGCTGGGCAGAGCCAGGAGCTTGCTCCATCTCTCTTGAGAGAGGCCAGGAGTAGGATTCCCCCTTGCATGGACCTGCAGTCCATCTCTACCTCTTCACCTCCTGGCCAGTACTGCAAAGCGGTGCTATGCTTGCAGACTCCCTCGCTGTGCATAGAAGGGAGGGCTGAGCCCCTTTGGGACAGCCGCAGAGCCTGGGGAGCTGAGCGCAGAAGGGCCTGGTGCTCGGGGATCATTGGTGGGGGGCATCCTGTCCCAACAGGGCAAGAAGGTCGCGGAAGGGAACCAGCTCTTCCTGAGCAACCTCACCTTCGAAACCTCCAGCAACTTCAGCTGCAAGGTGATCGCACCAAGCGTGCCGGGGCTGGAGCAGAGCAAGCAGGTGGCTGTGGCTGTTCAGGGTAAGAACCGGCATGTGTGTGGGCAAGCTGCCCTGCCAGAGTCCTGGCCCACCCAGCATCAGCTCTGTTCCCCCCGCTGAGAGCCACAGGTGCTTGATGTGCACTCCCCACAGGGAAGCCGCGGATCGTCGCCATCAGCTCCCCGCTGTATGTGCGGCAGGACGAGGTGGTGAACCTGACCTGCAAGGCCATCGCTTTCCCCCGGCCCTCTGTCCAGTGGAACGTCAATGGGACGGTGAGAGCTCTGGGGGGTGCTGGGTCTAAGCTGTGGCCACCCAAAGAGGGGCTGCACATTATTGGCTTGGGCACTGAATGCTTCGCTGCCTCCCCCCTCGCAGGCTCATGAGTACATTGAAAATCAGCACATCGCCAGCAACCTGACGGTGCGCGTGAACCACGACCTGCTGCGGGCGGGAGCCATGTGCAGGGTCTCCAATGCCCTGGGTGTCAGCGAGAAGCACATCCAGCTGCTGGGTGAGTCTCGGGTACTGCCCTCTGCCCCGGGAACCCAGAGTTGTCTTAGTCCCCGTTGCACAGGTGCCCGTGCGTGCCGTGCTGCCGTGGCGTGGCTGAGCTCTCTCTCTTTCACTCCCTTCCTGCTCTACCAGTGGAGTCCATCAGAAAAGGTCAGTCTCAGCACCGTGCTGGGTGTGTGCGTCCGTCAGCCCAGGCTCTGGTGGGAGCATGCCACCAACAGGAGTCGTGCTCGCCTCTGGCCTGGGGAGGGAGCCTTGGCTGCTGGCTCTAGCACATCTGTCGCTGCTCCTCTCCCTGCCAAGCCGCAAGGGCAACAGTGGCTCTGCGTCCACCTCTGCGGCCATGTCAAAGCTGCCTGCTTGTCCCCAGCCCGTAGCCCGGCGAGGCCATCAAGTGCAGCGTCTTGTAGCCCAGACCACTGGGCAAGGAAGCAAAGGGATGGCCGGATGTCTTGCAGGAAACCCTGTAAGCCATCCTTTGACAGCATGCAAGGGCATGGCAGCCAGGAGCAGAACTCAAAGTGTGTTCATACAGAAACTGCCCTAATGGAGCATTTTTGTACTGACACCTGCGTCCTGCAGGGAGCTGGAGAAGCACTGGGAACTGGAGTCCCCATGGTGCTTTCTTGGGGGAAGGGGTCCTTTCCTTTCCCCCAGGGAGGTGCAGTAATGCAGAAGCTGGAGAGCATCAGGGTGGGATAGGCATTAACTTCTTCCTCTTCCATTGCGTTTAGATCAAAAGACATCAGAGAGCAAAGGGGTGATCATTGTGGCGATCATTGTCTGCATCCTCGTGGTGGCTGTGCTGGGGTCTGTCATCTACTTCCTGCACAAGAAAGGCAAGATCCCGTGTGGCCGCGCTGGGAAACAGGACATGTAAGCACTGCCGCCCACCCTCCCAGGGAGCCCCTGGGGCCAGGGGTGCTTGCTATCACTCATGCTTCCCATCTCACTGCACCGGCCGCTCCCTGCCCAACACAGAGGCAGGCAATGTTGCAGCCTCGGGGGGCACCACGCTGGGGTCTCGGCAGCGCTTCCAGCTTTCCGCAGCCTGGGGTCCGCACTGCTCGCCCCACCCATGCAGGGAGGCGATGAGGAGGACAGAGTGGTAGAGCAGCCAAGGGACCCCTCCCCAGGGAGGGGCTGGGCAGCCCAAAGCTTTCTCTGAGCTGGAGCCTCTTTCACCCCTGGCCTTCCTCTGCCCCGGCCCCGCTCCAGAGCATCCCCTGAGATGGAGCCCCAGGGCTTGGCCTCACTCAACCGGCCACATGCCCTCTTTGGTATCGCAAACATGTCTCAAAATTGTCACCTCCCTCCCCTAGCACAAAGCCAGAGGCACGTAAAGACAAGATTGTAGTTGAAGTTAAGTCAGATAAACTTTCCGAAGAGGCGGGGCTCCTGCAGGGTGCCAACGGTGAGAAGAGATCTGCCGCAGACCAGGTAGGACAGAGCGTCGTGCACGGCCCTTCCCCAGGGCCAGGGCTGCTCCCGGGGCTGGGAGCGGAGGTGAGGAGCGTAGGGGGGTGCACTGAGGCAATGCTTCGCTCCTCTCCCAGCACTCCCCACCCTGCATGGGCCTCCATCATCCATCATCAGCGCTCGAGAGGGGACGTGGGAGGGAGGGGAGGTGACAAGCCATGGTTCTGCTGCAGGAATGTAGGAGCAGCCTTCCCCTGTGCGCCTGCAGCTCTGCTCCGTGCCAGCCGCTGGCACCTCCGGGAGCACACTGCCCCCTTCCCAGCCTGCTTGGCACTGCCTCCTCCTGTGCTTCCTGGAGCAGGAGCTGGGCTCCCCAGGGGGCTCCGGGAGAAGGAACTACATAAACATCTCTGGCCGGGAGTTAGAGCGGAGGCTGCAGGAATGGGCCCTGCTCTGGCCGCTTGGAGCCAAAGCTCTCAGTGAAGGACGAGATGAGTCTCCTGGGCTGCGTGCTTACCTCTCACCCGGGGTCAAGAGTCACCAGGGGCTTGAACTTCACGGTATCGCTGCTGGACCATCACCATGCTAGGGCAGGGTTTGCCACGCTCGCGTGTTCTGCAGAGTCACAGGATGCAGGACCTGAACCTGCTGCAGTTTTTTTGCCTTAGGCCAAGAGATAACCCCACCCTGGTGGTGCTGTGCCACAGCTCGCTCTCACCGTCCCTTGCTGTGGGACGGATGCTCAGCCACCACGGGGTGGCCCGGGCTGGCGGCTCTCCTCCATCACATTGCTGTCTGTCACACAGACACCTGCAGTAGAGGACCTGGTTTTATGTTCACCCCTAACTGCTCTTTTTTTTTCTCCTCTTTCTCTTTTGGTGGACTGAAGAGCGAGAAATACATCGATCTGAGAAACTAGAGAGGGAATCTACTAAGTGCTTTCTTCCTTCAAACCTTTCCTGCTCTTGGATTGCCTTGTCCCACCCCTGCTCCAGTACCTGGGGAGCATGGCCAGAGACGATGACTGTGTCACAGTGCTGAGACCCAGTGCGCGGGGGACACCCCCTGACTCACCTGTCCGTTACCTCAACCGTGGGCTTGCAGGTTGTCGACTTAGCAGCAGCAAAGCTGGACTTGCTTACTACTACAGGGAAGCCAATAGCAATATTAGAAAGAAATATCCCATTAAGCTACCTGGTGGAAGGATTTGAGGCTTTTTCAGGAAATCTGTCCTGTACATGTGTGGGAAGGTTTTGATGCGTTTTACCCCAAACTTGCTCAGAAAAGCTGGTGAAATTTTACATTTACTTTTGGGATGTCCCAGGCACCTTAGATGTAGCGGTGTGCAGGTTAGATGAGCGAAGAATGGAAGTGGTGTGTTAGAGCGGCATTCGCCAGCTGCTGGGACGGTATTAGTGCTTTGCTTTTCCTTTGAACTGTTCTTGTCCTGTTGGTTTAGCCCAGCGTGTCCTGGCGGTGCTGTAGGGAGCTCCACGACGGGTAGCTGTGATCCTGCGGGAGGCGAGTACCTGGCAGAGCAAGGACAGCGGCGCTTGTCTCTCAGGCACACGCCAGACCACGGGCTCAGCTTCTCTGGTTTGTAGCGTAGCCTTGCTGAGGTGAGGGGGAGGGCTTCCCTCTCCCCACTCCCTGGGGAATTGGATTGCTCTTAGGGGGGCTGCATAGCCGCTGGCAACAGCGGGTCCTAGAACGCCCCCCTGCAAATTTAAAAAGTATTGGGCCAGGGCCAGTCAGCAATGTCTCAGGGTTTTTTTTGTGCTGAACAATTACCAGCCCCAGGTAAAACTGGTTTATTTCTGTGCTTCAGTGGCACCTCTGGCCCCATGGCCAGGCCGGTGCTGCAGCAGCCGAGTGGTGGAGAGGGGGGACGGGCAAGCAGCTTGCCTTTAGCTACCGCTGCCGTGGCGTGTGCCGGCCCTCTGCCTGCAAACGTGGCTCTGCCTCCTCCTAGAGAGATCAGCCCCCGCAGCCCCTCCTTCTCTCAGTCATGTACTCGCAGCGCTATGCTGTCCACACGCCTGTCCCCCCCAGCCCTTTGGCAAGGGGCTGAGGCTGTCCCCGGGCGACAGGAGCGATGTCCCCTCGCGCACCCCCAGCATCCTCTGCCGGGAGCAGGGAGCCGTGCAGCAGCCCGCTGGCCAGCGCCCTAACAAGCGGTGAGCTATACTCCTGAGCTACAAGTGTTGTCGAAGCAGAAGCTTTGGTTTATATATATTTTTGTTGGATTGTGTGTAAATTTCCAGAAGTTTTGTCTGAAACTCGCAAGGTTTTTTTTATATATGTGAAAATAAAGTACAAAGTTCAAAGCTGGGTTCTGAGGTTGTTCCCGCTAGCAGCAGCGCCGCTGGGAGGGTAAGGGCAGCGTGGCTCTCCCATCCCTGCTCCATTTCAAGGCTCCTTTCCGCGGGAGCAGATTACCAAGGCCAGAGAGCACCGTGCGCGCTCCCACCTTCAGGCTTGCTTGCGCGACAGCAGGACCTTCACCTAGGACACGGGCTCAAACCAGCAGAGTGGTGGCTCCAGCCTCTCCTCGCTTGGGGATGCCACCGGTGGGCTGGCAGCTGGTGCCCCGGGGTCTCGGCCCGGCCGCTCTCAGCAAGGCATCTGCAGCGGCACGCGCTGCCCCGGCTCGGCTTTTGCCAGAAACGGCCCTTTGCTTCCCGGATGAAGAGCAGCGTTGGCTTAGCCTGCCTTTGCACGGCGGCCAGGGCAGGAAAAGGAGCTCTGTTCAGGGGTAAGAGATGGCGCTGTTCGCAGGTGGCGGGCCGGGCCGGCGCCGGATACCGAGAGGGAAGGGCCAAGAAGGTACAGATAGCTATTAGTAATCCTGATGAGGTTCCCACAGACGCCACCTTTCCACCCTCGGTAGCTGGCAACAGACAGTTGTACACACTCTAACAGGTAATCGCATTAATAGCTAGTAGAGACACTAATAACTACCGATACTAGTAAGTCTACCAATAGGTTCAAAATCATTGTATTAGATTGTAATATATAATTATATTACTGATTATTATTATATTACATTATTATTATATATAAAAATATATTACATTATTATTATATTATTATAATATAATTCTATTACTAGTAGATACTAAAAGATAATACTATCAATAGAATTTAATAGATCCCGACAGTAGAATCTATTAGGTAGTTGTATTAATAACCAATATAGATACTAATAACTAGTCATAGATAAATCTATCGCTAGCTTCTAATAGATATTGGGACATTCTAGTCGATACTTGTATTGATAGCTCCTATAGACACCAATAGATATTAATGGATTTTTCCCTTAAAGAATTTTAATAGATTCTGACTTTTATTCATATACTAGCTACTCTGGATCCTAATAGATAATTCTTATTCGTATATTCTAATACATCTTAATTGGCAATTGGATTCATAGCTACTATAGATTCCTAAATACTAATTGATAGTTAATTTGTTAGATGCCAATAGTAATAGTTTTTAAGAGATAATTGCAATAATATTAATACAGGTATAAATAGATAATTCTGTTAAAGACTCTCATGAGACAAAATTGCGTGGCTATCTATTAAGTATACTAATAAGAAATGCCATTCATGAATTCTGATAATTCTAATAGATATAATTGCATTAACAACTACCATGGATAATTCTAGAAGTAGATTTTGTTATAGATTCTACTAGACTATTGTATTTCTAGCTAACATGGATGCTAATAACTACTTAATGAATTATTATTACTATTATTATTTACTGCTAGATTATACAAGAAAATCTTACTACCAGCTATTAGTAGATACTAATGCATCTAGAAATACATTCTGATAACTTCTGATAGATAATTTTAGGACTAGCTACTGTAAGTACTACTCTTAGATAACTCTTGTTAGATTCTAACAGATACCGTATCGATTGAAATAGCTATTTGTATTACTCCTTACTAGAGATAGTAAAATGTAGTTCTGTTATTAGAATCTATAAGAACACTTTGCTATTCGCTGCTGTTGATGCTAATAACTACTAATAGACTATCGTTTGAATAGAATCAATTCTAAAAATTGAATTACTATTAGTAACCTTTAGTGTCTATGGGAGCTGTTATTGATTGCATTAGACTAGAATATTACAGCTATCAGATAAACAGAACTGTCTGTTAACGATAGCTGCTAGAAACACTAATAATGCTAAAACTGCCTCTGTTAGTGGATCCAGTGAATACCGATAGCCTTAACTAGTAAATCTAGTAGTAGCTTCTGTAGATACTGGTACTCATTGATAATTGCAGCACTAGAATCTGTCAAGTTGTAAGAGAGAATTGTTTTAGTAACGGTGCCAGTAGCAAGAGCCAGTAATAAATAAATGAGGGGAGCAGTGCTGGCGTTGGGCCGTAGGGAATGCTACCCCACAGCCGCGCCGGAGCCAGCTCTGTCACTACAGCAGCGGGGGGACGCAGCAGCCCGCGCTGGCTGACCAGACGAGCCCCAAGAGCGGCTATAACTGCAGGGGGCCCTTAGAGCCCAACATGAGGCCGGAGGTGACAGGGCGGGTGACACCGCTGCACCCAGGTGACCATCTGACTCCTTGGACTGTTTCATTAGACGGTTGGGGCACGATGCAGCTAAAACTCAATTGCCCCCTCAGTTGACCCCGGCTCATATTGTTTAACCCCTCGTGTCCTCTTTGACCCCTGTCTCCAAAAAGGACACCTCTGGTGGCCCCACAGGGACCGTTGAAGGGTGCACTCGGCCTCATTTCACTCTTGCACCTCATTTCACCCTCCATGTTCCCGTTTGACTCCAACAGACCTCAAGTAACCCCACGGTGACATCTTGAGGGTCCGCTTGCCCTCAAGTAACCCCTGTGACCTCAAGTGACCCACAATTGACCTCGAGTAAACTCCAACATGACCTCAAGTAACCACACGGTGACATCTTGAGGGTCTGCTTGACCTTCAGTAACCCCTGTGACCCTCAGTGACCTCAAATTGACCCTCAGTGACCCCAAAATTGACCTGAAGTAACCTCACTGAGAAGTCTTGTGGTGTCACTTGACCCCAGGTAACCCCTGTGACCTTGAATAACCCCTGTGACCTGTAGTGACCCCAAATTGACCCCCAATGACCCCAAATTGGCCTGAAGTAACCCCAAAATTGATCTGAAGTAACCCCACGGAGACGTCTTGCGATGTCACTTGACCTCAAGTAACCCCTCTGACCTCAAGTAACCCCTGTGACCCCCAGCGTCCCCGAATTGACCCCCAGTGACCCCAAAATTGACCTGAAGTAACCCCACAGNTTGACCCCAGGTAACCCCTGTGACCTTGAATAACCCCTGTGACCTGTAGTGACCCCAAATTGACCCCCAATGACCCCAAATTGGCCTGAAGTAACCCCAAAATTGATCTGAAGTAACCCCACGGAGACGTCTTGCGATGTCACTTGACCTCAAGTAACCCCTCTGACCTCACCCCACGGAGACGTCTCCCAGCGTCCCCGAATTGACCCCCAGTGACCCCAAAATTGACCTGAAGTAACCCCACAGAGACATCTTGCGGCATCACTTGACCTCAAGTAACCCCTGTGACCTGAAGTAACCCCTGTGACAAGTGACCCACAATTGACCTCGAGTAAACTCCAACATGACCTCAAGTAACCACACGGTGACATCTTGAGGGTCTGCTTGACCTTCAGTGACCCCGAATTGACCCTCAGCGACCCCAAAATTGACCTGAAGTAACCCCACGGAGACGTCTTGCGGTGTCACTTGACCCAGGTAACCCCTGTGACCTTGAATAACCCCTGTGACCTATAGTGACCCCAAATTGACCCCCAGTGACCCCAAATTGACCTGAAGTAACCCCACAGAGACGTCTTGTGACGTCACTTGACCTCAAGTAACCCCTCTGACCTCAAGTAACCCCTTCAACCCCCAGTGACCCCGCATTGACCCCCAGTAACCCCAAATTGACCTGAAGTAACCCCACAGAGACGTCTTGCGGTGTCACTTGACCTCAAGTAACCCCTGTGACCTGCAGTGACCCCAAATTGACCCCCAGTGACCCCAAATTGACCTGAAGTAACCCCACGGAGACGTCTTGCGGTGTCACTTGACCTCAAGTAACCCCTGTGACCTCAAGTAACCCCGTGACCTGTAGTGACCCCTACTTGACCCCCAGTGACCCCAAACTGACCTGAAGTAACCCCAAAATT
>VZSF01002491.1:0-18460 GCA_013398295.1 Chionis minor
GTATTTAAAAGTGTATTACTAGTCTTCTGTTGGCCTAAACAGTAATGATAGGGACCTGGCTGTTAGCAGACAGCAAGGATTCTGTCATTTCTACAGACCTCCAACAAACTAAATCCTTACCACCATTAAAGCAGTAAATGGGAACGGATGATAGAGAATGGAGCCGGGGCTCAACAGAGTGGTCTTCGTGTGCTAGATGCTGTTCAAATGGACACTGCTAGCCCTTGCTAGTAGGGGAAGAGACATAGTTTATTGTAGTATAGAGACGGTGGCTGTCAGATATAGAATAACAGTGTTGTGTATTCTGTGCTTGAAAAAACAAAGCTGAGATAGGAAAAGCAATGGACGGGTCAGCCTCTGAAAGTCTCCAGTAAAGGATTTTTCAAAGTAATTACTCATCCAGGCGAAAAAAAAATAGTTTTTCAGAGGAGATTTTAATCTATTTCTTTGTTGTTGTAGGTTGGGATGAAACATTAAAGGTTTTGTTCAAAGCGACATATAATATAAAATAAAATTTTGAAATGGAAGAGCATTTCTGAATGGAAAAACAAAACAACACAACATGTGTTTCCTACATGGCTAGAATGGTTTTTTCTGGTATTACTGCAAAGTTATTGCTTGTTTCCGTGTCCAAGTGACATTTCATCAAAATGAATGAAGAAAATCTGTTTTGACAAGACAGCACTTTCTTCAGCAAAAACAGTGTTCCAAAGGTTTGGCCAATTTTTCTGATTGTGAAAATGGATGATGTTTCAAAGCAATTAACATTTTCTGGAAAAAAATACTAGGCTTAATGTCTAATTAATATTTCTTGAATGTTCTTTTGTCCTATTTCAGGCATAAGATCAAAAAGAGAACAGTCTGATGAGCTGTCTGCACAATTCCTTTCCCATCCTCATTGGGTTTTGAAAACTGAATGTGCAGGAAAGCTGTAATTCAAAGTCATTTCTTTTTATGGTTGTGTTACAAAACATTTTAAACAAGGTGTGACTATTAGTCATATGTTAAGTATCCTGTCTGTATGAACATCTGTGCTCGAGAGTTCCAAAGCAATTTGGTACAGGGATTAGCAAGTGGGAATTCTCTTGTTCTATATTTGAAACTCATGGTTGCAAAAAGTAAAGGGAGGAGTGAATATTGTCTGTAGTGGCACTGTTTTGTCACTGTTTTACTTTAGTTGAACAAAGACTTGGGAAAGATTTATTGCAACATTTGAGAAACCATAGTGACATTCAGAATTGACATGGTAAAAATATTACATGACTTAGGTCAGGTCCCAGCATCTTCACTTGTAAAATGTGTATGTCTCATCTCTTCAAGGCACTGGCTTTCATCAGTGTTCACATATGTGAATTTGGGATTGCCATTTAAGATCTGCTCTTCGAAAACCTTGGGTTTGTTAGAACCTGGCAGGTTCTAACAGTTACTGCTTTTGAAAGAGTTGAGAAATTGGTATTCCAAAACCAGGATTACTCGCTATCGGGCACATGTTCAACTGGGGAAGGAACAGGCAGCACAGAAGGATCTGTAGTGTATATGTCGAGAGTTTCAAATCCTGTACACCTGGAAGTGCTTAATACAAGAGCGTGGTTTCAAAGTGCTAAGCTGTCTTTCTTCCAACTTGATTTGTTCTTCATTCTAGAAGATGAGAAGTGTCTGGTTTGCTATTTCTAGCTGCAGCTAGTGATAGCTCAGTTGGTTTTCTTGAAACAAGGAAGGCAGATAACAGATTCACAATGTAATTTTTGGAAACTGGAAGGAGGCAGGAAGGGAGTGAAGGAGGAAAGTATTTGAAAATATAGTTTTGCTTTCATGAACCACTGAGTCTGGAATAATGCTCAGTTTAAAGAGTTCTGGACATCCAGAAAAGTAACCAGGATAAAAATTAGAACTCAGCCCATCATTAACAATGTATGGTTAACTATTGGCTGCGGACACTAGCAATCAGTAAAATCAGTCCACTGACTGAACATTCCTGCCTCTCAGTTCTTCTCCTTTGTGGACAGAAAATTTGCATTCTTGACATTGCAAAGATTTGAGGTCAATTTTACACAGCTCCCATTTGTCACCTCTGCTTTTCCTCAGCTTTCACACAAAATGAGCTCTGAAATCCATTTCTGAGGGCTTTCCATTGAGACTGGGTTCTACTTAATGAAAGTAATACTGTTTTTTTTAGGAGAAGCAAAAGAACATAGAAGTACACGGGAAAAAATAAATTGGGATCTGATTTTTGCAGAATTATTTCACAAGAAACCACAGTAAAATCTATGTCCATTTCAAATCAGCCACAAAACACTACAAAGAGGAAGACCCGCAAAAGGGAAACTCAAGGTTTTGAATTTCTCTCTAAAAGGTGAAGAAACACCACATCTGCTGAAGGGGAGAAGATAGAAAAGAGGTAGGATATGAGATAGTATGGAGATGGGAAATAGCAGTCAAAATGCCAGGTTAGATTGCCATGCATTTCCTGCAAGTTTTCCAACATACTGCCTTGAAAAGGAAATAGGAACTAGTTCTTCACTGAGGACTGTTGGAGATGTCACTGAATAGTCAAAGGAGATGGTTGAGAATGAAGATGACTGAAGATCACTGATAACTGAATGAAGATAACATCATCTGCAAATGGCCAGTTGACAGTTGAATCATCTGGGATGTTCCACAAATATCCTGGTTAGCATTTGGTTTTAACAGAAAAGCTATGTGCAAATAAAATCTCACGATTTTTTAGTCTTACACAGTCAGCTTTCAATAGCTAAATGAGCCAAATGTCACAGAAGACTGTGATGATAAAATGTTGGTTCATTGAATGCAGGGAGAGGTCCTTCATCCATTGAGCTTAATCATTCTACCTTACAAGTCAGTTTGCTTTGTTATTAATTTTACCATTGCAGGACTACACCCCTTAAAAACTGTAATGCAAACTGCCTGAAAAAAAGGGATGTGGGGTGACATCCCATTACCATGAAATAAGATAGAAATTTCAGGAAACAGTGATAGAGTTGGTCCTCAGAATACAAACTATGTGTGAATTGCATACTATTGTCTATGAGACCCTTCTACCTCCAGTCACATGAGTTTTGTATGCAAGTTTTGTTAAGTCATCTATCATGAAAGGAAAGTGTTGCCCTATATTCTTTATGAAAAATTCATTGAGCAATTGTGAGGAAAAGTAAGAAGTATAAGAGGTGCATACTGGCTACCAGCAATATGTAACAGCAGCTGCAAAATTATGTAATATATTGTTAAATATCTTGTTTTTTAGGAGTGGGTGATTTTGTTATTAGGGTCAATTTCATTAGCAGTATTTCATAGTCTTCTTGATCAATTTTTTTTTGTTGTTATGGTAATGACTGATATCCAGCATTCATTTGAATTGCATTGAGGATTGCATACATTAATAAGATGTGTTAACTGCTAGGGAATTCTCTGTGATTGCAGCTTGCTCTTCAAACATGTTTTATCAAAGGAAGACAAATTGACAAAATTCTTCCTTTGTTAAGAAGTAGGGCTTCTGGAGCTGCCTTGTGCAGCATCACTATGAGCCATAGACAGTGCTTTGGTGTAACAATATGATCACACAACTATTAGTTCATGCCATACTTCAGCTGATTTGCAATGAAGGGAAAAAACAGCAGCAGAAATATTCCCTTGTTGTATGCAAATGGCCTGAAGCTCTGACTGCCAAGCCAAAGCACTGGCTTGCAATCATATTTTGCTTTCACAGGTCTGAGCTGACTTTATTATTCTAAAATGCACAAATGCACAGGGAAGTACTATGTTCCCAGCTTCCAGGAGTCAGTAGTTACTCCTCTAGCAAGTTTAGGACAGCTGGCTCTTCACCTTTATGTCAGACTAGGATAGATATGTGTGCAGGACAATAGCTTGTCTACAGTCCTGTACCCATTAACTGCAAGATTTCTCTACAGACGGTTGCAAGGTAATGTCATCCCTGCTGCGTGGTTCGCAAAGGGCAGATCCAAACAGCAGGAGGTGAGCAATCTGCCATGCAGCCTGCAACTTGTCACCTTGTAGTGTCTGCCATCACGTTGGATTGACTTCTCATTTTTTTGAACCTTTCAGGTGTCAAAACTTGTCGCCCTTGCAGGTCTTCCCCTTCATAGTGTTTTGTGCCTAACTTGAAATGGAGGTAGATTTTATTGTGCTTTCTTGTGAAATAATTGCACAAAAACCACATCTTCAATTTCAGGAAAGTTTTACTTAGGAACCCTGAAATTTAATTTCACAGGTTTCTTTGATTCTTTTTTGACCTTTTTTCTTCAATAGGTGATTTTTACAAATCGGAATTGTTGTTGAACTAGAAGTTCTACTTAGTGGTTTCTGAAAATATACAAATAGTAAAGATTAATCATAGACTTCTAGAGAGAATCTCATTGGGAATGGACCTCTGGAGGCATCTAGTCCAATGCCCTGCTCCAAGCAGGCCACACTCATCAGGTTGCTCAGTGCTTTGTGCTCTTTTCCTTTGGGGAAAATGTGGGGATGGAGACCTTCTGACCTGTCTGAGCCCAGGTCTGCACCACTCTCATGCAGAAGAAGCTTTTCCTATGTCCAGTGGGAATTCTCTTTGTTGCAGCTTGTGCTTTTGACTGTGAGAAATTTCTGTCTTCTCTGTAACTCTCCCATTTAGGCAATGGATGACTGCAACCTGACACCCTCCATCTCACCTTTTCGCCAGACTGAACAGACACAGTTCCCTCAGCCTATCCTTGTACATCATGTGCTCCCACCCCCAGACCACATTTAGTGGCCCTGCTCTGGACTTGCTTCAGTCCTGGCTTCAATTTTTAATGGGAGGTCCTCACGCCAATTACAGTTAAAGATACAGATGCAGCCTCACCAGTAGGGAGGCTTGTTTAGAAGAAGTAGTAATTTCCTTCCAGCAGCTGGCTATACTTTTGCTACACAGCCCAGGCTGCAATAGGCCTTCATGGTCAGACTATTGACTGATGTTCTGTCCTGTTTACCATAGTTCCTTTTCTGGCCAGTCATGCCCCAGGTTGTGCTGCTCCCTGGGTTTATTCCATGCCAAGGGCAGAAGCTTTCTATTTGCCTTAGTTGAATTCCAACCCAAAAGGGTCGCTTCATCTGAGAATTGTTGAACACATCTGAAAGATATGAGCTTGATTGTGCTACAGGCAGTTCCAAAGGGAATACTGCACATGCTAACTAGAAAATGGCAGATGTCAGAGAAGCTGCTTTTAACATGGCATGATTTGTTTTTCTGCTGTAGATTTCTGTGTCATCTTAAACTGGGTTTCCTCGCTGACACAGACCAACTCCAGTTTATATACTGTGGTCTTTGTCCCTGGACACACCTAGAAGAAACAATGGTTTGGAGCCAGAGGATTAGGGAGGGGGACATCAAGCAAGCTATAAAACTCTCTAGGCCTTATTTTAACATCTTGAATCGTAGGAGCTGTCCTTTGCTCTTGTTTTGTCCTGTCTAAACTCTACACTCTTTAAAATAGACTATATGACAGGCTGAAGACAGCAGACACTGAAGGGTCACTGGTGGGAAGAGATAAGGTCAGCTTTACCACCTACTGTGGCGGTATGACAGTGTAGATGCTACCTGTCAGAGTGGCATTATGTTGGATGGTTGCTTTTGCAGCAGCAGACCATGCCACACTTCCCTTCTCTGTGTAATCATGAGGCTTTTCTCAAAGAGGCAGCATACTGTGCAGGCTAGCAGGTCATTTAGGAATACAATGCTACTGGTGTGGAACTCACAGACCAGTTTCTGCCTGTAGAAAGCCTGCAGGATAGCAGCCTTTGCTCAGTACAGCGCAGGTGAAAGTCTTTATGCTATTAATCTTGGGAATGGGCTCGTCTGAGGAAGTTTTCACAGCTGAAGCCGACAGGTTCTGCACATAGCCACGTTCTGGGCAGTTGCTGCGAAGGTGGGATGGGTGTGGTCGATCCTGAGGTCTCCACAGGCCTGGCCTGGCCTGGCTTGGCCTTGCCTCGCCTCATCTGAGTGAGGCTCATGGCCTACCTACGTTTCTGTGGAGAGAGCCTCAGGCCTCTGACAGGCCAAAACCAATGATACCTTTTGGTCCAGAAAAAGTGATTGGCTGTAGTGACAAGTAAATGTTCACAGAAAAACACGGGGGGTGACAGGAAAGGGGTTGTCCTCTGGCACACCTCTGGATCGATTCCAAGGTAGGACAGCCTGCACCTGGATCCAGACAGCACAGGTGGTGAAAACAAACTATTAGTTTAAGCTGCCTTTGTGTTGGACTGTTTGTGGGGGTTTGCAGCTTGCAGTCACTTCTGGCCACTGGCTTGGCCTGTCACCCAGCAATGACTGCCATTTTATTCTCCTACATTCCCCTACATCATGAAGGAGAACCTGTCATGGTGCCGCTCCCCTCTTCCCTATGCATAAACATGAGCTAACACTTTGCTTTCCTTGCAGGAGCAGTCAAGGTTTTATGCACATGAAACTGATGAAAACCAAAGAGAAATACATCTTGGGTCAGAACAGCCCTCCTTTCAACAGTGTTCCTGAAGTCATCCACTACTACACCACAAAAAAGCTGCCTATCAAAGGAGCAGAACACTTGTCACTGCTCTACCCTGTGGCTGTGCGGACTCTCTAATAACGTAGTCTCACCCCTTCCTGTGGATGGGAGGTGGGAGGTAAGCTGAGGTACACAGAATCCATCACCGAAATTCAGTGCTTGAGTCTGTGATTGAGACTAGGAGCCTTTAATCTTGGGAATGTGGATGCTCTGCAGAGTTGTGTATGGGAGTGTGTGCACGGGAGTGTGTGCACAGACTCTTACACTGCAGCATGCCTCTTGAACTGTGCTTCTTTGTAAGAGAAAGAAATCTTGTTTTAGTGCAAGCAGAACAGCTAACCTTCCCAGAGCTTCTCTGTGAATTAAGGTACTTCCCAACAAAAGTTCTTCCTCTATGTTTTGAGAAGCATCAACAAGTTCTTCTCAGCTGTAAAACAGCAGCAACTTTTATTGTCTTACTACCCTGAAAAACTACTCCACATGAAAAAGTAACCTGGCTCTGAGTGACCCTAGGGTGTTCTTGGTGGACCTGCAATGGAGCTGCCTAGCAGGCAAGTCCCTGTAGCTCTGGTCACTTAGCTTGATGGGTTTTGGTTTTTTTAATGCAGTTTCTCAGGGTATTTGAACAGTTGAACTATTAGGCACACAATCTTAAAATAATTTTGTGACAACAAATCATGGTAAATTATTTATGAGTAGGGAATGTAATTAAAAAGTGGATTGTTATACATTTTTATCTTTTTTGGTACAATAATCTCTTAAGGGTTACTCTCTTCATTTGCAAGTTTCATTCATAGTTGCAGGCAGCTAATTCTGTTTGGGGCAGTTACACCATAATGTTTTAATTAGTTGAGAAGGAGTCATTTTAATATGTGGATTAGTATTCATACATAAGCATGACAGTGGTCGAAGGCTCTACTAGGCAAGATCTTCACTTGCTTGTTCACCTGGATCAAACTGGTCCTACTGAAGTAGCAGGCTAACAAGTGTATGTCACACTGCGTTTCCATAAGATGGCTTTTGCAGCTGCATAAATGATAACTCTGGTATGTAGCAGAGACAAATTTGTTTTTCTGGTGTACCAAGGCATTCTTAAAACATGGTCCCTTGACACATACCTTCTGGCCAGTGTTCATTTTCACCATGAGCAGAATCCCCCTGCTGTATTTCAGTCACTGTCAGCCAGAAGCAGTTCAGAAGCTGCTCTGTACCTTGGTCCTGCCAACTCAGTGCCCATCCACTTGAGAGGTATTTTCAACATGCTTTGTGTGCTCGTTCAATGGAAAAAGTGAAAAAAATACAATTGTGCAGAAATTGGAACTGGGAAACTACTATGGTAGTCCTCACATTGTGCCATCTCCCACTGATGTCTAGAATGTTGTGCATTAACCCATCAGCTGCTGTAGCAGCAAACTAGTTCTATGCAGTTTTAAGTATTTTACAGACTGCAATAGGACTGTGAAAATGCGCATTATTTAATTCAGCTTTCTTACCTACTATTCCCTTTTATGTAAGCTTAGAAAGAAGTGCAAATCTGAAAACTGTAATGGAATAACCACTTAACTGCCTGTAAAAGTAGGGCTTCATTGTATTGTCAAATCTGTGAAGAACCTGAAAGGTGTCCCATGTAATGTCATCGATGATTAATGTTCTGCCTCTTTTTAAGCCTGCCTGGGTCTTTATATGACATTCAACACAGTTTGAACAGGAATGGATCACACATATATGACAACCCCAGTGTCATTCTTTGCAGCAACCATAGTGGGTCAAACTGTCCCTATCTCACCAAGAATTTGAACCTGCATTGGAATAGGTCTAAGACCTATGGTCTGGTTTTCTGAGAGAAGGGTAGCACAAAGAGACAACATTCCTTTCCAAGTGAAACCAAACATCCCCTTTTTCATGTTCTCACCTACATCTGCTCTTTATTTCCCTAATGTCATTGCAGAACTCTTCGTTCTCCTCTTAACACGCACTTTTAAGTTACAATACTCTTCTCTCACCAGAGTAGGAGTTCATGAAGGTGGGCAGAGCTCTCAGAGATTAGGAATCAGATTGCATCTGCTGCTGTCTGAGTCTTTGCCTGTGTAGGGCTTCGCAACTCTAGCACACCGCTTGTGACAGAAATATGTCATATTTCTATTTTTGCATGCTAAAGTACATTTTTGAGCACTTGGCATTGTTGCTGTTCTATGGCCTATCTTGTTCTTCTGTAATGGAAAAATAAGCCCCTACTCTCTCTAACAGCAATTACCAGTAGAACCTTGTTAGTTGCTGTTACAATGATAACCAGGGCCTTGCCAGGCTTCCCTAAGCACATTGTCTTTAGTTCATGGAGATGACAGTTGCACCAAACCTTTCATGTCACAGTCCTGACCAAAGTCAGCTGAAGCCAGCAGGTGCCACTTTACTCCTGTCTGCTGATTTTGGGTGGAGATCCCATGCTTCATACAAATCAGGTCAATATGTGTCATACAGACGTGTATACAGTTTATTACAGCTTCAAGGACTAGATCAGAGTCCTTGGTTCAGCAAGAGGAAATCATCTTATAAAATGTTGGTTGTCTGTGGAGAGATTTTTTTCAATTATTTTTTAGAAAGTATTCAGTAATTACAGAATAAATAAAAGTAGGATTTTGTTTGCACTGTAATGTTGTCTGTTTATTTAAGTGATTGTATGATATTTTTCAAGTGAAGGAATATTGTTCCCAGACTTTTTAATGTACAGTGAAAACGTGGTGTGTTGCAGCGTGTAGTATTGTGTATAGGTGGAAATTCTCATAGCTATCATGCCTATATAGCACATTAAAGGTTTATTAAAAAAAACCCAACAAACAACTCTTCCTTTTCTTCCTCTAATTGTCAGTGTGTACTCAGATTATCTTGAACAGCTAATAGTTGAAGTGGCCTTTAAAAACAACTTGTGTTTGTGTGTCTTAACTGTGTAGTGAAAGTAATCATTAGGCTATAATTTGGAGTCTGGAAAATCATATGGCTCAGTTCTGCCCTGAGTAATTCTCTTGACAATGTGCATCTTTGCTCAGGGAATCCAGTTATTACATCCAGAAAGTGTAACACAGGTGAATCGCTTTCTGCAGACTTCATAACCCATGTTAATTAGGCTTCTATTTTGATGAGTATTTCACAGTGTGATGAAAGCCCCTGAACTATGAACAGCTATATGAGGTGTAGGAGAGTTTTAGTGGCCAAGATTACATCTCACAGTTGCTTCCATTATTGGAAAAATCATTAAGGTTTATGGAGGTACACTTACCACCATGGATTCTGTACTTCATAATAATAGTTTATTCTCTGACTCTGAAATTGGGTCTTTAGAACCAGGATGCAAAGTGCAGAGCTCTCTTAAGTGCAAAGGCATAAACCACACATTTCCACCTTCTCAAAGAACATGGCCTGAGTATGCTCTGAGGAAAACTGCTTGCTACTAGGAGGATGACACATTTATGTGCTGCTCCTTGCCACCCCAATGAGGTTTAGGACTTTCCCTTATTCTTGCTGTCACGGGCTCAAGTTGGTAACACAAACAGTGTGGCAATGTTGGTGGAGGCTGCAAAAGGCTTCATGCAGGCTCTGATTCCATATTCACCCTGCTGCACTGCTAAGCTACGCTCTAGGGTACTCAGTTGGTCCTCTGCTGCTGTTAGTTATTCATGGTGGTACCTAGTGTGGTGCCTGACCAGAACAAACAAGGTGTTAACACTTGTTTAAATAAATAAATAAATAAACCCCACCCAACACACTGCTGCACTAGCTCCTTGGAAAGGGGCAAAACCAAAACAGAAATGAAAAAGACCTGACTGAGCAAGGGTAGAAGGGAATGAACAGTGGATAGTCAAATAGTTTTCATGTGTTCTTTCCTTTTTAATGACCTGCAACAATCCCACATAAAACACCACCAATAGCTTCTTTCTATTACTTCTTGCTGGAGTCCCCAGTAAGAAGGGAAGAAAAGAGAGAAGGAAATGGCATCAGCTGAACAAAGATGGAGCTCTGAAATTAAGCAAATACAGTCCTACTGAAAAAGATGTTCATAGGTTCCAAGGGATGACTATGTCCAACCCCATTTTCTGCAGAATGTTTTTGCCTGTCTCAGGCCTTAAGCTTACACTGAGAACCATGTACCCACTTGCTTGTTGGCAAGTTAACTGTACTAGCCCACTTCCCAAGGAACCCTGCCTCCAAAGAACAATGGTCTTGGCCATGGCAGAAATATCAACAGGATGATGGGAAACCTACTTAGTTGCACAAGCCATGGGGATGACTGGAATATGCTGATGATTACATCGGATGAATCTATAGCAAGAGTTACAGGATTGTGTATAGAATAATAAAAATATAACATGTTAATATATATGTTATTATCATTTAATAACAATATATAGACTAATATAGGATAGAAATAATATAGAACAATACAGAATAATAAAAATAATTGTGTGGCAGGTGGTGTGGGTTGGACCTGGCTGAAATTTAGCTATTAGAGTATTTTTCATCTCCTTTCCCAGGCAGAGGCTCTTCTTCTCCCTCAGCAGGGCAGATGTTTGGGATCATTCTTACTTGGGTCCTAGGCTTCGCTGGTATGTCTGGGCCTGCTTTGCTAGAGATAACTTGATTTCCATTTCTTGGCCACTCTTTCTACCACCCATGTGGGAAGAGTGTGAGCTGGAAGACCTCCTCCAGTGATAGCATTGAAAGAAAAGCTGTGAAGAGCTGAGCTATGATGCCTTTTAGGATGGAGTATACTTGAGCTCACACCCCTTTCTGGAAGCGTAAATTTTGTCGCAACTCTGGAACAATCTTTCAGGCCGGCCAGTGTTGTCATGATAATCAATGTTTCAAGTTGCATTTGGCCAAGTCCTAAGGAAGAGAAATGCTGAAGTATGAAGCTGTGTTCTTGCCTTGCTAAGCTCCAAGAGACCATTATGCGTCTCTTTGGGGCCCATCCCCAGGGAGCACAGAGGTTACAAATAGTGTGGACAGGAGATTGCTGAAATAACACTGTTGTGTTTGGATACATGTGGATTTTCCACAGAGGTATGTGAGAAGGGGGCATGAGGAAAAGCAAAAGGAGCATCAAAAGTCTTCCACCAAGGATGTTCTTGCTAGGAAAGCAAAACCAGCTCTACAATTGGAAAAAGCCAAGCCCTTGCTGAATACTGAAATAGCTGAAAACTTCCACCAGAAAAAAAGAAAAAATCTTTTGAACCGCAATTGTGAGCTCTAAAGAAGAAGAAAGAGTCTGCTTTCCAAAAGGCAATTAGCATCCTCATAGGACTTAGAGTATGATGGATGAAATGACCTCTGAGCCCCAAAGAGTCAGGAATAAACCCTTCCTTTGTCTGGATTGAAGGAATCTCCCCTCCATCATCCAGGCATTGCAATAAAATCCAAAGGAAGACCTAATTTATTCTGAACAACCCCCCTACATCCTGAGTTAGTGGCCACATCAGGAACTATGCTACTGTGACCTGGCAGTCATCTCTCTGGTAGGTGTACAGTCAGCTAGGCATCACTCTTATCCAGCTCTCTCCGAGCTATGCTATGGCATTCCCAACTCTACTACACACAGAGATAGACCTACCTCTGCAATCTCCTTTGGCTGCACCTTAAATTACTGTGTCCTCTCTCAAAGCAGTGCTGCCTAAAGAGCAGGAAGTCATGAGGAGGAGGACCAAGTTCTTTCTGTGGACAAAAAAGTCAGAGTCTTGGCCTTTGTGACTGGGATCTAGCTACTCAGGAGGTGTCTGAGAAGGAAGGCTGCACCACATCTGTGGGATCTTCCCCACAACAGGGAGCTGGCAGCACCATGGACCAGCAGTGGGAGAGAGAGTTGCCCATGTGGCAAGTGGAACATGGTAGATAGCCAAAAGCTCAACCACCGTTTACAGTGGAGTTGCTGAAACTGCTCCTCTCTTCCTGAGCTTGTCAGCACTTGCATTGCCACAGAGCTCCTATCAGCATCCCCCACAAGTCACTCTCTGCTGCAGATTATGGCTGCCTGGAAGTTTTCAGGAGGAAGAACTATCTGAGATCAGACACTTTATGAGCAGAGCAGAGTCCTGTTCTTCAGGTGGCAGCAGCCCCCTTCCATAAATGAATATACAGCTCCAGAGCAACTGAGACAAACTCCAGAGGTAGAAGAAGCTCAGGTTTGAGTAGCAGAAAAAGGACTCCTCCTTAGCTGAACTGAGGCAAACACCCACCTAGATGGCTGTTCTCAGGGCAGGTGGAAAAACTTTGTTCTGAACAGCAACAGCTGAGCTTTTCCCATCTCTGGGTGGCAGCTAGCACTGCTGTTAGGTCTCCTGCTGTCTGTGGTTCTTGGGATAGGGTGAAATGGGACACTTCATCTTCTACAAAGGCAGCAAGCACCACCCTGGGCTGCACAGTCATGAAACAGGAGTAAGAAACATCATTGAGATACAGCCAAAGACTAGAAGAAAGGGTTCTTCAAGTACATAAACAACAAGGAAAAACAGAAGGAAAATATTGGCCCGCTGTTAAACAGGAGAGGTGAATTAGTCATCAACAATGCTGAAAAGGCAGAAGTTCTCAGCACTTTCTTAACCTCTGTCTCTACCCAGATAGCACTCTGTTGGGCCCCAGGCCTTGGGAACAACGATCCAGGTTGATGCAAACACAGACCCACCACCGGTGAAAGAAGAGTGGGTATAAAAACTACTACAGGAGCTTGACCCCTACAAGCCGATGGGCCCTCACAGTATCCACCCAAGGGCATTAAGACATCTGGCGGATGTCATTGCAAGGCCACTCTCCATAATCTTTGAGATGTCATGGAGATCAGAGGATGTCCCAGAAGACTGGAATAAAGCTAATGTCACCCCCATCTACAGGAAGGGCTTAAAGGAGGATCCAGGAAATTATAGGTCCATCAGTCTTACTTTAAGTCCTGGGAAAGTTATGGAATACTCCTGGGGGCTATCACAAGTCAAATGAGCACATGACTGGGAAAAGACAACATGGATTCACAAGGGGCAAATCATGCTTGACAAACCTAATTGCCTTCTACAACAAAGTAGCCTGCAATCACCTCCTTTTTTTCCTGTGTGTCTTAGCAGACAATCCAGGAGGATCTGCCCCATGTTCTTGCCTGGTACAAAGTACAGAGGTGAGACTGACTGGCCTGTAGTTCCCCAGGTCTTCCTTTTTCCCTTTTTAAAAATGTGGGTTATGTTCCCCCTTTTCCTGTCAGCAGGAACTTCACCAGACTTCAGTGACTTCTCAAATATGGTGGGTAGGGACTTAGCAACTTTATCTGCCAGTTCCCTCAGGACCCTCAGTTGAATCTCATCAGGTCCCATGGACTTCTGCACCTTCAGGTTCTTAGATCATCTTGAACCTGTTCTTGTTCTCCTCCTAAAGTTCCCCATTCTTCCAGTCTCTGCCTTTGCCTTCTGCAACTTGGATGGTGTGGCTAGAGCACTTGCTGGTGAAGACCAAGGCAAAAAAGTCATTGAGTACCTGTGGAATTTGGTAAATGAGGTAAAGTCTCTGTGCTCAAAGAACAATTAAGACTGACCTTGCTGTCTCTTGTGCAGGCTAGAGGAGTGGAGACTTGCCTGGCCAGCACGGGATACAGATAAGGAGGGGGCCCTGTGTAGGGAGGACAGCCCTGCTTTTCATCAGTGAAGACAAGAGGAACTTGTGTAGTTCTTTGTTCTTGGAAGACTGGTGTGCCTGATAACTGACCTCTGCCTCATTACCTGTGAACTAAACGTATAGCACTTGTCTCTCCATCCAAATCATACTACACGTCACCTAGGGGAGGGAAACCTCCTAATTTTGGGGATAAAAAGATGGAGAAAATTACTATAAAATTGGGAGAGAAGAATCTTGACACCTGACGGACCAGTTGACGTGCTGCGTTCTCTTCCTCCACACCAGGCAGGGATGCTGCTTGGGTAAGCGCTGCGCCTTTCACCCTTTGGTGAATGTTACCCCCGGGTTGTTATATTATTATTTTACTAGCAATATTAACGTTAAGTAGTAGCACTATTGTAGTCAGTGAATTTATCAATGGCAATCTCGAATCTGTTCTGTCGCTCTCAATAAATAACTAATTTTGATTTTTGTTAATCTGACTCCCTTTGCTTGGACTCTGATCGAGGAATCAGTGAAAGACCTTTGCCAGGACTTTGACAGCTCAGTGAAAGTCCTGGGACTCTGACAGACAAATATGGAAACTATATTCCCTTTTAACATGACAGTACCTCAGCCTTCTCCATATCCCAGGTGACCAGGTCTCCCTTGTTCTTCCAGGGAGGGCCCACATTTTCCCTAGTCTTCCTTTTATCACCGATGTACCTATACAAGCTTTTCTTCTTTCCCTTGACATCCCTGGCTAGATTTAATTCTATCAGAGCTTTAGCTTTCCTAACCTGATCCCTGGCTGCTTAGACAATTTCTGTGTATTCCTCCCAGGCCACTGGTCCTTCTTTCCACCTACTGTAGGCTTCCTTTTCCTGTTTGAGTTTCTCCAGGAGCTCTTTGTACTGACACTTTTGCGCAGCTTCCTCCTAGTTGGGATGCATTACTCCTGAGCCTGGAGGAGGTGTTTCTTGAATATTAACCAGCTTTTTTGGGCCACTTTTTCCTCCAGGGCTTTATCCCATGGTACTCTGGCAAGCTGATCCCTGAAGAGGCCAAAGTCTGCTCTCCTGAAGTCCAGAGTAGCGAGTGTGCTGTGCACCCTCCTTGCTGCACCATTTCATGACCACTGCAGCCAAGGCTGCCCTTGAGTGTCACATTCCCCACCAGCCCTTCCTTGTTGGTGAGAACAAGGTCCAGCATAGCATCTCTCCTCAATGGCTCCTCTATCCCTTGGAGAAGGAATTTATTACCAATGCATTCCAGGAACCTCCTGGATTGCTTATGCCCTGCTGTTGTCCTTTCAACAGATATCAGGGTGGTTGAAGTCCCCCATGAGGACCAGGGTTTGTGAATGTCAGGCCGCTCCTATCTGTCTATAGAGGGTCTCAATTGCTTTGTCTTCCTGGTCAGCCTGTAGCAGACCCTCACTGTAACATCACATGTTCCTGCCCTCCTATTGATCCTGATCCATAAGCTCTCCATCAATGACACCCCGTCCTTGTCTCCCCTGCCTGACCTTCCTGAAGAGCCTGTACTCTTCCATTCCAGCACTGCAGTCATAGGAGCCATCCCACCATGTCTCCATCATGCCAATAAGATCATAGCCCAGCAGAGGTATGCAGTCTCCTAGCCCCTCCTGTTTATTCCCCATGCTACATGTGTTTGTGTAGAGGCATTTAAGTTGGCCTCCTGATTAAGACAACTTACTGTCTGGAGTGGCTAGAATTCCTTTGTGCTGCATGTCAGGTGCTCTCCTGTTCACCTGCAACCCTTCTCCGGGCTCTGGGCATCTATTACTGGCACTGGCATCATACTGGTAGGAGTGGGAGGGATTGAGGTTCCCCTCAATTTCTCATTATCTTCATTCTTGTTGATGAACTGAAATATCTGAAAAAGTATCCATCATCTAAGAGCCTGAAGTAAAAATGGCATAAATAATTGTAGTTGGAGAATGAAGCAGCTTTTATCTTCTGTCAGCCCTCTCCCTTCCCCATCTGAATTTGAGACCACATCTCAAACAGTAAGAACAGGGCAGTACTGTGATATTTATACAGTTCTAGAACATCCTAACATATTTTAGTGTAGCAATTGAGAATATTCTCTGCTGAGAGAAAATTGTCAATGCTGTTTGGATTAATTTTTTTCAAAGGAAAATATATTCCAAATGTGTCTAAGGTCGATACTACAATATTTCTTTAGACAAGTAGCCTGTCTGTCCTAGACTTTGCCTTACTGTTTCCTCTCTGTGGAACACCCATAGACTGGAATGATTAAGCCTGAGTCTTTGAGCTGAATACTGGTATCAGATCAAAATGTCATTGTGCTGTTATGTTATTGTGTGGGAAAGGTGTTGATGGTTCATCTTTTTCTGCTGCAGCATTCTCTGTAATTACCAAACTCAGACCCATAAGGTGTGGAATTTCTCTTGACTGCAGCTGTACTTAAGAGTACTTATACAGCTCCTGCTAATCACTACAGAATTAAGAGAGCCATGTAAATACTATTCATTCTAGTTGGCTGAACATCACCACTGTTTTACTGAGTGTTCAGGCTTTGTACTCTGAAGGAGTTATGTTACATCCATCACAAGTTTCTTGAGTTTAAAAAAAATAACCTTAATATATACTGATTTATGAACAAGGAAGGCCAAAGCAATAAATAATATTTTTCTAAATTATTACAACTGTACCAAGATACATATATATGTGTCCTGGTTAATTAACCCTGGATAGGGTTAATTTTCAACAGGAAATGGGACAGGACACGGCCTGGAACCCTGTAAAGGCTGACCCAAACTAGCCAAATGGGTATTTCATACCATGTAATCAAGTCCAGTATACAGCCTGGGGAGCTGGCTGGGGAGTGGGCTGGAATTGCCACTTGGGAGAAGTCAAGGGCATTTCTGGGTCCTGATCAGTGAGTGGTGGTAGATTAATCGTGCTTTGTCCTCTATCAGTATTAGTGTTGTTGATTTCCTCTTTCCTTTGCTGTTCTGTTAAACTGCATTTATTACAATCCACAAGTTTTGCCTTTTTTCTTCCAATTGTCCCGCCGGGGCTGAGTGAGTGAGAGTGGTGCTTTGCTGCTGGATGGAGGAGCCACACTAGCACACTAGATGACAGAACAGCTAAATAGTACTTAACCAGATTCCATGGTTTGAGAAACCCACAACAATTTATTGTCTTTTATACATTATTCTATCACTTGATGACACCTACCCACATAGGAAGGGAAATCGGGAAGAAAACAAGGAAACCTGGGGCTTGAAATATAAACAGATTTAATAGAATAAGACTAGGTAATTAACATTAATAACAGTAAAGAACCAACATCGATCCCAATACCAATACAAAATATACAAGGATTATGCTCAGCCCATTCCATCAGTAGGAAGCTGCGCACTCCCAGCAGTGGACAGTAAATATCGGAAACTGCGAGCACTACAGCTTCAGGAGGAAGGGAAGGCCCCAGGGCAAGTTCTCTGGATCACCACCATCAAGGGAGAGAGAGCTTCACAGCAAACTTTCTAATCTATATTGAATGTGATGTTCATGGTATGAAACTATCCTGTTGGCCAGGTTGTGTCAAGCACTCAGGTCTCACTCCTCATACCTGCACTTGACACGCTCAAAAACACAGACTTTGAAACCCACACGTCATAGCTGGCTATAAAGTAAATATTTTCACAAATTCAGACACTAGAGTCTTCTAAAAGTCCAGTTTTCCCCAGCATAAGAAGATAAATTAGTCCTGTGTCACTCAAACCAGGACACCGGATAAACAGTAAGCTTTCTGTAAAAGATTTACAACCTACTTACATGTGATTAAACACATATTTATGTAAAACAAAACTTACAGTTCACCTGCAAAATAAAATATTTTACATGAAATCTGAGCCTGTTTGGAAAAGCAAATCTGGGTGAATGTAGTTAAAGTTTTATTTAAGCTTTGCTTACAAAAAAGAAACCAGAAACAGATCTGAGGCTGACATTCTTATGTTTGCAAAAGTAGGGAAGGAGGAATTTTATCCCATGCTGAGCCTCCCCGAAAAATCTGGTCCAAAGCAACATCTGGATTTTAGCTATACTGAAGGATGTGTTCCCTGAGAGCAAGACAAAGAGGTTGTCTTCGTTACTCTAAATCCAAAAAACTTTAATTTTGCCATAGTGCTTATCCCACTTTTTTTCTGTTAGCGATTGAAGAGTTTATCTAGGTATAAGAGAAAAAATTTCTGATGGAAAATCTCATTGTTAATACCTTACAATGAATCATAGAATCATAGA
>VZSF01002492.1:3025-26877 GCA_013398295.1 Chionis minor
CCCCCCCCCCCCCCCCGTCTCTTTCAGATCACACGGCTAAGACTTGTCCACAAACACGTATGCAGAGCTTTACAAACACGTTTAATTTTACACGTGTGAGCTTTTCTATAGATGTGGGACACTGCTGACTAAAATGAGGCTTCTGCAAGCGTTAGCAGGCTTGGGGCTTTTTGGCTGTTTTGTCTTCTGAAGAAATTTTAACTAGTCGCTACGCTCTAATGGGAAAAAAAAAGTAGATGATGTTTCAATCCTAAATCTGTCGAGTACAAGGTATTTTGAAGGGGAAACCTTGAAATGCACATTTTGGTTTTTAAATGGAAACCATCCTCTGGCACTTTGCTTTTTAATTTTTTTTTTTTTTTTTTAAATTTTTTTAAATTTGCAAATAGACCGCTTGCTTCTCCGATGACCTCTCCCTGGGAACCGCTTTTAAGTCTTCCCTGTTTTGACATGTTTGTGCAGAGCTCAGCGTTCACCTTCCTAAACCGAAACCTTATCCCCCCGCTACTGAAAAATTGATTCACTGGGTATGTGCAAACCCAGCCCCATGAATCCTGCAGGAGAAAACCAGGGAGGGGGGCGTCGGTGATAGGTACTCGCTTGTATTGCAGAGATAAAAATACCATTTTGCACGCACCTCCCCTTGCCCTGCTGCTCTTGGTGGTTTGCTTAAGGAGGTCGTCTCCGCACAGGTTTTGGCGAGTGATTCAGTGTAAAAATTGGGGTTAGAAATGTTCACTTAGCCTAACTCTGACTCATCTTCCCATAGCACCCGGGAGCAGTGAACTGCCGTTTACCCAAGCCGGCGGAGGGGAGCGGATTCCTGGGTGGTCCCTGTAACCACAGAGCACAGAAAGCAAAGCATTAAAATGTAACATGAGGATGAAGGGAAAGGGGCACTGAACCACTTTCTCCCAGTGTTATCTCAAAGCAGCAGATGAAGAACAGAGATAGCGAGGGTGGCTGCTCATTTTTCCGTGCCCTCTCCAGCCAAACCCAGTAAATAATGAAGTGTAATTTGCCAAATAGTCTTTGAATGTATTATTTGCTTTCGAAGGTCCCGATATTTCCACTGGGGCAGGGAATCCTTGATTTATGTGGTGGGGTTGGGGGGAGGAATCGGGTCCCGAGAGGCTCGGTGTTGGGGATTTTACTAGTCCTACCTGAGCAAAGAGTTGTGCAAATCATTACGCCTTGGTGGCTCACGTTGGAATGAGCCGCAAGCAGAGGGGGTGATTTTGCATGATGGGGACATGGGGACATTATTTGGGGACAACCAGGGGAAGGTGCAAAGACTGGAGGCAGAAAAGCGGTTCTGTTTGGTTTGGCGGTGGAGTCGCGTTGGGTGCATCGTTGGGTGATTCGGGGATGCTCTGCAGCGTGGTCAACCTTAGCCTGTGCTGCAGAGCTCCACGTGGGTGCTTGTTGAGCCAACCCTCAGATTCCCACTTGCAAGAAAACTCCCAGCTTCGTGCTGTTGGGACTTTAAACGATGCCTGCGAATTTGGCTGTGGAGGACTGGAGTGGAGCGGGAACCCCAGACTGGGTCAGACTGGAAAGCAGTGTTGCTACACTGGGTTGACTCCCAGGGTTGGTGTCTCCAACCCTGACTCGCCGTTGCGTTAGGGATGCACTCAACGTTGCTCGAAAGAAGCTCTCGCCAGCGTTTCGCAGGTATTTGCTCATTAAATCGGAGCCTAAATTAACTTGGAGCGAGAGTAAGCCAAGGTGGCTGGGATTTCCACAAAACAGAGAATTCTTTGACTTTGGGTGTCTACATCCAGACACCCGTGGAAACGCCAAAAGAGCTGGTGGATGGTGTCATTTTTCCACTGAGAGCAGTTTTCATTGAAGAATTTCCAATGGGCTACAGGGCTAAACCAGCCTCAGGTGGAAGATTTACATATGAGAGCAATAAAGTTCAGTCGTTTGAGTCGGTGATTGTACGAGGCTTCCCTTCTCTGCAAAAGATGTTTTTCAGGAATGCTTAAAATCTATGAAAAAGAGCCAAACCTTTATTCAGATTGAGGGCGTTTGTTTTTTTGGTTTTTTGGGTTTTTTTAAACGGTTGCTTTTGTTTATGAAACTCTCTGGCTACAAATATCCGCCTCCTTCCAAATAAATTAGAAAAAGGGGAAAAAAAAAAAAAAAAAGAAAGAAAGGCAGAGCTTTGCTTCTCATCAGGGCTTACTCCAAGGCCCCGGCTCTTGGCTTGGCCCCGCGCTCTCCCATGGGGGCGGCTGAGCATTGTTCGGTGACTCACCCCGCATCGCGTCGCTCCGTGCTACGGGCTGCGCATGATGTAACTCCGTGCTAATGTGGGATTTTCCAGCCCTTTGTTTTCCCTCCCTCCTCGTATGGCTTTTCTGCCGGTTCTTCGTCCTGCCTCAGCCTGCTGTCAGCTTACTTTTGCCAGGATCGCCTGCGAACCTTCGAAATGAATTTTTGCCGTTTGCTTTTCATTGGAATGCCCCAAACCGGCGTGGTAATTCAGGGATGCTTTTCTCCCTGCTTTCTTCTTCGCCTTGGTGTAGGACTCTCTACCTTCACTAGCGTCTGGAGCTGCTCAACTATCTGCCGGGCTCCAGACGCCACCTGGGGTGATGAAGCCCAGCAGGCTGATGTCTGGAAAGCTCTTTGATATCCTCACTAAATTTCCAGTAGCGCATTCATGGTTGACTTGGAGGAAGACCATGAGAACTCATGGTCTTCATGAGCACCATGGAACTCATCTTACCAGGAATGGCTTGTTTATGCCCTTTAAGTAGAGATTTATTATAAACATGAGATTCTTTCGCTTGTATTTCCAAAGCCTGCTCATGGACTTGCAGGGCTTAGGTGTAGGGCTGGAGGCTCTGGGTGTGAAAATTTCAGAAGAGAAGATTTCTTGGTTTTTCTTGAGAATTCAATGTCCAGCACGACTCTGGTCGTCTTTCCCAGTCCCATGTCCTTATGGCCCTTTGTCTCTCCTTCTTCTTTCAGATATGGAATGTGCGGATGTGCCTTTATTAACTCCCAGCAGCAAAGAAATGATGTCTCAGGCATTGAAAGCCACCTTCAGCGGCTTCGCGAAAGAGCAACAGCGGCTGGGAATCCCCAAAGGTAAGACATGGCTTCCCGCTGGCCGACAGGGAGCTCGTGTCCTCCTGCCAGGCTGCCCTTCTCCACGTCGGCCACCACTTCTGTTGATTCTCTTGTTTCTTGGCAGCTTCAGCTGGAAACATCTGGACGTACAGGCAAAACCTTTCAGTGCTCTTTGCATACTACACCTGTCTGACAGATTGTGCCTGTCTGTCCTGCCAGCTTCTGCTGGGTGACCGCTCTTGCAGCTTTGGGGACCTGCTCCTTTTGGAGGCAGCTCCGGGACTTCTCTTTGCAAGTCATCTCCATATGGAGACGCAGTGGGGACCCTTTGCAGGAGGCTGATAACAGGGAGAAACCAAGCGAAAGAGAGAAAAGGGTGGGAGAAGGGGTCGGAGAAAGGGTGGAATTATTAAAAGTCCCAAACAAATGCAAAGCTCATTCCTGGTGTGAAATAAGGCTGATCTGAAGTGTAGGTACGGTGTTCCACCACATTTTAGCCTTATGCCAATGGACTGCCAGTCTCTATGGGATGGAATTCTGCAGGTACTTATCCACTGGGACAGCTGTAGCACTGTTTGTGTCCTGTTTTCCTGGGGGAATGGCGTGTGGTTGCTCATTAATGGCTCTCTTCTACAACCCCTTGGTGCAGATCCCCAGCAGTGGACGGAGACGCACGTACGGGACTGGGTGATGTGGGCGGTGAATGAGTTCAGCCTGAAGGGAGTGGATTTCCAAAAGTTTTGCATGAACGGAGCTGCCCTCTGCGCCCTGGGCAAGGAGCGCTTCCTGGAGCTAGCGCCTGACTTTGTGGGAGATATCCTTTGGGAACATCTGGAGATCTTGCAGAAAGGTGAGTCCTGGAGTCTCCGTTGTCCTGGCTGCCCTGATTTTGGACCTTTCCAAAGCCCTTGGCTGGTGGCCTGGCTGTGCAATGAGGTGTTCACCTTGGGCTTTAATCCCAAGAAAAGCAGCTTTCCAAGCCCAGCTTTCCAGTAGGATTTCAAATGGACATCCCGACCGGTAGTGGGCAATGCAAATCCTGGCACTGCTTGTAAGAGGAAGGGTGTTTGCGCCGGCCGCTTGGCAGGAATCCACAGCGGGCAGGGATGCTCTGCCTGCCTGGAAACGGCGGTGGGATTTTCCAAAGCATTCTCCCTCAGCTCGTTTGGCTCCCGTTGCGAATTTTACTACTTCCTCCGGTAGAACGGGGTACGACAATACCACCAGAATCCTGCCCTGATTTCCCAGATGTGATTGGAAGCTGCTTTTCTTTGTTTCGTGTCCCAAAAGGTGCAATGGCATTTTGTTACACGAGTGGCCGCGTCCCCCACGGGGAAGCCATCTCTGCCAGTCCCTGCATCACAGCAGTCAAGGGCATTTAATTATCATTGCCTGGGGACACGCGTATTGATTTTAGCTCTTGATTTTCATAGCCTCTGGATGCCCAGGCGACACTTAACAGGTTCTAAATGGTTTCTAAAAGGCGGGTGAGGAGCTGAACACCTTTAACTGCGCCACAAGCGGGGGAAGCAGCAGCAAATCCGGGCTCTGTCTCCTTTTTGTGCAGAGCTATTTGCTTTCCTGGAATGTCCTTTGCGCTGTCATACCCGCTCTGCGTGCTTGTCAGCGGGCCTCTGCTGGTAGCAGGAAGGGGAGGGGGAGGAAAGTTATGCCTTCCAGGAAACCATTGACAAATGGATGTTAATTGCTGATTACTAATTTTACCGCTACCTGTGGTTTGCAAAAGGTAAACACCGGCTCTTCCCAGGGTCTGCGTATGGTGGGCTGTTTTTCTGCTCTTTATATATGTTCTGCTCTTCTCGTTTTGCATAATTTTTATGGAGTGCTTGTATCAACAGCAGGCAGTTTAACCAAACAAAGCAAAACGTTGTGGTCAGTTTAATTTCTCCTTGCTGTAAGCCGTTGCTTGTACCGTAAGCGATGCCTTCCCGCAACCCTTCTCCACTCATCTGGGCTGGAGAGGGGTTGCGACGTGCTGAAGGTACCGACCGAGGCATCAGAGCTGGGTTTGCAGCTCCTTCCTGCAGATTCCCCACGGCCTGGAGGTGAACTCGGTGCTGGAGTTTCACAGTAAAGTAGGGATGGTGTTTCCTTATCGCGTTGACGCACGGGGGTGTTAGGATGCCGCGGCCACGAGGATGCGAAAGGCTCGAGACAGAGAAGGGCTTTTACAAAGGAACTGGAAATCTTTGCGCCTGTTGCAGCATTTCTCCCAAAAGGATGAGAAAGAATAAAGCTGAATGTCTTCGTTTCAACACTGTTGGTGTAGCCCTGGGAACCAAGAAGTCTCCATTCTGTGTTGAGTTTTACTCGTGACTCTGTCACCTCTTGCATAAGCTATCGGAGCCTGAGCTTCTATGGTGGGTTCTTAACACATTTCCCAGAAGGGCAGTATCTGTGGAGTGTTTGGAGAGTAACTAAGAAGAGCTTCCAAGAAATAACCAGCCTCCTCCCCAAGGACTAATTTCTGTTCCCCGTAAGTCATGGGACTCGTCTTACTGGTAGTCCATCTCCAAACCCCTGACGATGTGTTGTGCTGGTGCTGTGCAAACACAACGTGCAGACTTCTCCCTTCCCCATCTCTCCCCACGCAAGAGGCGGTGGTTGTCTCCACTGGAGATGGGATGCGTGAAGAGATGGAGGTTTCCCCAGGCTCCCCCATGGAGGCAGGGTCCAGCTTGCCAACTCTTCCATCTTCCCCAGCCGCCCACCATCGTCGCTTGATGCTGGGAGTGGTGGTTAACCCCAAAATGTTTGGCTTTACCTAGGCCAAATGATGCCAGTGCGGCCGCTGGCATGGGGTCACGCTGGGACAGGCTGTGACCTTGCTGTCCCCCTTTGCTAACATGTCTCCCTTGGGAGCGCGTTCTGAGAGTGACTCATGTACCACAGGCTGCTCGGGGTTTAAAAACGGCAGCAGAGGGGCGACTTTTCCCTGCATGGATTTGGGTATTTTCAGGCATATTTTTCCAAATTTCTTCTTAAAATAACCTCTTTGGTTACCAGCAGTCAGCAGTGCCCTCCACTTGACTGTAAGCATAGCTGAAGGTTGCTCTCTTTCTCTGTGGTCACCCACCCTGCCCCTTGGCAGACACCGTGGGGAGAGGAAAAGAGCGTTTCTCATTAGGTCTCTCTGTTTGCACAAAACCTCCTTTTGTTAGAGAATATTTTCCACTCTGCAATCCCCAGGAGAGAGGGCCAAAATTAGGCTTCTTGCATACGAACGTGCGTTATCTTCGGTTTGGTCCTCTTTAGCCTCAGCAGAAATAAACATAACCCGGAGTTGTCTGTGTGTTTTTTTATTTTGCTTACCCTCTGCAAAGAAAATAAAATCTCCCATGCCAGTATCTCTGCCCACATGCCGTGCTGGAATGAGTAAGGTGTTAATGGAAAAACTGGTCAGGGTAGGAGCAACGTGGCTTTGACATGGGAAAGCAAATTCAGCGCCAAGCCCGGGAGTACCAAATTGCTCGGAAAAAGCGATGGAAAGTGGAGAACCTACGCTTTGATGTAACTCTTTCTCAGTGAATTATCCCTATAGAAAGGCTAAAATTCTACTTGCTGACCATATAGACTTGGTGGAGTCTGCCTGGGGAGTTGGGTGATGGACACCCAACTGTGGATGGTGCTGCAAAGCTTTTTTTTTTTGAGCGTAGGATCTTCTGTGCGCATCAGGGGCAAGGTAAAAAGTGCTGCACAGGCTAGGAATTCGCGTTAATTTGGGGTTGGAGGAGCTGGTTTTGGTACGCATTACCCACTCACTTGCACACTTCCTGGTGGCCTAAAAATAGGGGCTTTTTCAGGAAAACAACTGGCCTTGTATGGTGGTTTTTTTTTCACGAGCTCATACGTGTAAGCGTGATAAGCAATCCTCAAGAGAATGAAAGACGACAAAAATTAAGGCAAGCAAGGAAATTATGCAACTAATATTTCAGAACCACCTGGAGCCTCCGATTGAGAAAGTTGTTGCTGGTCTGTTTTGTTTTGTTGGTTTTTTTTTAAAATTTGGGCCTGCCTGCAGCAAGAATTCCCAAAGGAACCCAAGTGCATCCAGCACTTGTTTCGGTGGGATTTCAGCTCCTAACTCATTTCTGTGCCTTTGAGTGTCCCGGTTTAACCCGGAGAGGAGCGTTTTAGGAAGTGTAGACCTCTCTGCATTACAGCAAGTCTTGCGAAGCACAGGATGCCTATGGACATGTGACATTTCCTTCCTTTTCTCTTTGCAGAGGAGGTAAAACCGTATCCAGCGAATGGAGTGAATACAACATACCCAGAATCCCGCTATACTTCAGACTACTTCATTAGTAAGTCTCAATTATCAGTATCATTCTGGTGATTCCAGGCCTGAAGGTGCCACCTATTAGAAGTTTGTCTGCCTCACACGAGGACTGCGCCATGCTGATGTTGCTCATGGCAGAGCATGCAAAATGTGCAGTTTTATCTTTCCTGGTGTTTGGGGTTTATTTAGAAGCCGTCTTTATTTTGGGGGGACTGCCTCGAAGTGCCACGGTCTCACTTTGCAAGCCCTCTTGGCTTGAAGCTGTAGCTCAGTAGACCTGCAAAGCGACCTCAACGCCCCAAAACGTTAGGAATTTTAAAAACCTTTTTAAAAAAAGGGGTGCGTGAGGGAAGAAGGCTTAATTCTGGATTGTTAAACGGGAGGCTAGCAAGGAAAGAGATGAGCCATCAATCTAGACTCCTGCCATTGGTGTGGAGACGTTCTTTAAGGGCTTTTGAAATCTGTGATGTCTTTCACGAAGCAGCAAAAAAACCCAACTCACCTGAATTGGGATTCCAGGCTCTGGCCAGTGAGGAGAGGTGACCATGGAAGTGACTCACCTATTAAAATCAACAATGAAACTTCCTTGCCCTGTATCCCCTGTGCTGAGACTATGCTCGTCATGATTTTTCCAGCTTTTTCCCACTCGCTGCTTGCTTGAGAGGAGTTTGGCGTAGCGCACACTGACGATGGTTGAGGACGTCTTATTTTATTAAATTGCTGCAATTATAAGACACAATCTCTCTGTCGGTTTTAGAAACCTTACGCAAAATTAGTGCCTAGCTGTTCCAGGTTTTTTATATCCAAAGACAGCCTCCTGTTGCGCTGCAGACCTCGGATCTCAGCGTGCCGTGGGAGACTGGAGGGGGAATGAGGGGTGCTCTGGTTTCTTTGAGCTTGTGTCTGACGCTCCTGTTCTGCCAGCAGGTTATGGCATCGAGCACGCACAGTGCGTGCCTCCCTCCGAGTTCTCTGAGCCCAGCTTCATCACAGAGTCCTACCAGACCCTCCATCCCATCAGCTCGGAAGAGCTCCTGTCCCTCAAGTACGAGAATGACTATCCCTCGGTCATCCTGCGTGACACAGTCCAGACAGAATCCCTGCAGACAGACTACTTCACGGTCAAGCAAGAAGTAGTAACGCCAGATAACATGTGCATGGGACGCACCAGTAGAGGTAAGGGTGGGCATCTCCCAGGGTTTGCTTGGGTTCTTGCCACCTCTACCTAGATCAACGTAAGCGCTGCCTTCCCCTCTGTAGGAGATGTACTTTGTGGAGACCAAGGCCATCAGCACACTGTGCCATGCCAGTAATGAAGCCATATATCTTGTGAGGTTGAACTTCCCCTGATGGCTTTGAGCCCTCCCTGTCTTTCTGTCTGGGGAAGACATGAAGGTTTTTCTTTTCTCTACTCTGCTGCCTGGTTTCGTAGCAAAACTGTAGCATTTTGGCTCTGTGCTTTGATGTCAAACTTGAGTGAAGTTGAAATAGGCTTTAAGGTTGTTATGGGGGAGAGACTGCTGTGTTGTTGTATAAATCCCATTTTCCTCAGACACCAGGCAAAATCCTACACATCCTTCACAAGTTCTCATCAGGAATTACTGTCCAAGGCTCTGAAGCATTTTACACTTGCTGATCCAAAGTCTTCATCCCTTATCTCCGCTGATATTGATGTCTGTTTGCTCGAATTCATAATCTGTTCTGATGAACCCAAGCCCTGTGCTTTGTTAGGAGATGCAGATGTCATGGGTTGAGTCAGCGGCAGAGCCGAAGGACCCCCCCCCAGTATCCCCGTGGTACATCTCCAAAGAGTTATAGGTACATGATTCCAGTTTGAGATGATGGGATTTAAACACCTAAACACTTTGGAGGATCTAAGCCCAAATGCCTTTTCAATTAACATTATTAAATTCTGAACACATGGGGCCCAGATGCCTGACGACTTTGTAATTGCATTGCTTGATGCAAGGCTGAGGATCTGGCTCACAGTATGGATTCAAAGCAAAAGTTTAATCCGTAGAGGTTCTCCTGACTCTAGGTAGGAACCTGAGGCATGGGGAAGAGACCTGACCTGCCTGCGATCGCGCCCTGAATAGAATCCAGGTGTCCCCGTGCTTAAAATTCATTATAGTAACGCGTCGCTGGCAGCCAGGTTTGATTTTGAACGTTTAAACCCAGCTCTGGGAGCTGAAGATGGGCTGGTTCCCTGCGAAAGCCGGAGCCCCGTTGCAGGTCTGCGTGGCATATGTGGTGCCCAGCGGAGCTCATTTTAAGTTTCTCATTCCTTTTTCCAAGCTGGGAGAGCTAATGACAGGGAAGTTATTAGTTGTATTATTACCTCTGCTTCTGCTCCTGGCTGAGTGTTAATATGAGAAGAGGTGACTTGGACGATACGGTGAGCCAAAAGGGCAGCGGTGTTACAATTTTAGGTAAGCTCCTCTTTCTGGGGTTGTTTTTCTGGCTGCGTTTCCTCCGTGTCTTTCCCTTTTCTTGACCTTTTCTTTAACACAGGTGATTTCATAATAATTCTTACCGAAATGCAATGATTCAGGCCGGCTTTTGCAATTGTACCTTGAGCCTGTTCTCACTGAAAAGCCTCAAAAGGCTCCAGGGGAGGGAAGAAAGAGCCTTTAACTCCAGATTGGGGACCAAGGGCCCCTGGTGTTAGCAAACACCTTAACAACTGATTGCAGTCGAAGAAATGCAACAGGCTATGGTCGTGCTCACACGAACGCTACATTTCAGCCATGTAGAAGGGCCTTTGGGTGGTGTAAATCCTCCCAGAGTGGTATAAAGAAGCCTTAATATAAAGCAGAGTTGAGTTTATTTATATTTATGGACATCTTTACCTTCCACTGTATCAAAAGTTTGGTCTTTCGCAAAGTCAAGGGCTTCGGGAGTGGGAAATTCAGGATGGAGGTTTTCCAGACAAGTCGCCTTGTGTTTTTTCTTTGTGTGGGCTTTAGGAGTTAATTTTGTGGTCCCATGGGAGTTTTTTTCACTTCGCCTTATCAGCGAGGACGTCTGGTTGGAAAGAGTAGCTGCCAAACTTAACAAGTTTCTCCCGAGTAGGTGCAAGGCGTGATTTTTCCACAGGCTCACGTTTAGGTCAAACTTAGGTGCATTTTCAATGAAATGACCCAAGTCACGTCTCCAACGCCGCGCCTGTTCATCTGCCAGGTTTTTAATTCTGTTTCTAAACGAGCTTGTGCCGCAGGACTTCTCAGGGAGGTGGTTCTGCCGGTTAATGACCATGCACAAAGCGGTGTTAATTTTCCCCTCGCAGGATTCAGGAAGTGATGGAAGCGTATTCTGTGAAATTCTCAAAAAACTAGAAGAAAAAAAATAATAAAATGAGTTTGAAGCATATCTATTACCAACAGAATCGAGCCAACGGGTCCGAATTTCAAATGATTCCGGGCCAGCAATCCAGGCAGAGCCCCCGGTAGTTGAGTCTTTTCGCAGCAAGTGCTCTTCCAACTACAACACAACAAATATTTTGGGGGCGCGTGCCAGCGCCCTTCCACGTTCCCCTTCCCCTGGGATTTACTATCCGGGCCCAAAGCTGCGGGTCGCTCTGCCAATGGAAATTTCTCCAGGAGTTTCTTGCACAATCCCGGCAGCTGTTTTTAGCCCGGTTTGGGAAATTAGTGAACTTGAATGATCCTGTTACGCTCTGAGTTTGTCAGTAAAGATGTTGAGCAATCGGCAGCGTACGGGAGATCAGAGAGAGAGCAATTTCAGCTTGTTCTTTGGATCCTTTTTTAGCTTGCTGTTTTAAGTACACAGGGTATACTTATGCTCTTTCTAGTGGGTGTAAAGCAGCGTAGCACTGCTGAGGATCCGGCCTCTCGTGTTCTGGTCTTTACTAAAAATACCCCAGAGAAAAGCCTTGATACAACCCAGCTGTGCTCACCTTACCAGAACTGGAAAAAAGAGCTGTTTGAGCTCTCAGCCTTTTGCTCTCCTCCTCTATCAAATCTGCTGCCGTTTGGGGGTTTTGAGGGGTGGAAGTTGGTTGTAACATATGGCAATAAAAGGCTGCTGGAGCGTTTTTGTGGGAAACATCAAAAGTAAAGAAGCTGGGTGTCCAGTGCCCTTCAATATGCCTGAGCAGCATTTATATAGGGCTGGCAGATGTAATATGGGACTTATTGGAGACTTACATCTTTCATCAGCCGGAGCAATCCTGGCACCTGGACCGAGCTTTGAATATCTGCCGAAAGTGGGTTATTTCTCTGCCTTGCCTTTTTGAAACAGAGGATAATTTCCAGGCGTGGGTAGAGTCAGGACTTTGGGTTTTTCCCCCGACTCTCTCTCTCTCTGCCTTGCCCTGGTGCCTGAACATCTCCAGGGCTCCCGTAGCCCTTCTCTGAGTTATGAAGAAAGCAAAAGTATCCCGTTTTCATGCCGTACTTTGGAGTTTGCTTGGAGATGATGCACGGTGGGACAGCGAGGTTTGCCCGATTGCCTTCTGCCTGCACACCGGGTGGCAGGCGAAGCGTTCTTCTCCTGGCTGCGGCAACCTAGAGCATCCCCGTGCTGGTCGAGCACATCTCACATGCCTTTCCTTCTCGCCAGGTAAACTGGGAGGCCAGGACTCCTTCGAGAGCATAGAGAGCTACGACAGCTGCGACCGGCTGACGCAGTCGTGGAGCAGCCAGTCCTCCTTCCAGAGCCTGCAGCGCGTCCCCTCCTACGACAGCTTCGACTCCGAGGACTACCCCGCTGCCCTGCCCAACCACAAGCCCAAGGGCACGTTCAAGGACTATGTTCGAGATCGGGCCGACATGAACAAGGACAAGCCTGTCATTCCTGCTGCTGCCCTGGCTGGCTACACAGGTAGGGTCCCACTCCTCGGGAAACCACCTCTTTGCTGGGTGTCTTGGGTAGAGCCTCTCCATCGGTGGAGGGCAGAGCCTCCAGGGTCTCTGGGTTGCCTCCATGTCTGCGTTGCTGGCCCAGTGGCCTGTGAGTGAGGAGTTTTGGGGTGCCGCTGGGCTCAGCCACACGCACGTGGCCACACCTGAGTACGTGCAGCCCCCCAAGGCTGCGTGTCCTTCAAGCGCGGGCGCTGCAGACCTCATGGAGGGTGTAGAACCTGGCTGAGCACAGGGCACTTGGTGCCTTGTGTTTTCCCTTACGCCTGGAGGGCTCCTGGTTGGGTCTGGTGGGAACTGGCGCCGGGTTTGTATTGTTGAGAACACAAGGTAGTAGAGAACCCTCATTTTCCCCTCCAACGTGTGCAACATCCTGGCTATTTGCTCGTGGTTCCCTACCTGGGGCAGGAGTGGTGGCATTTCTGGCATTGCCTGGTGTGATGTGATGATCTTCTTCCCTTATAGCATGGAGAAAGCACTTGGTTTTGCTCTTTACCTTGGTACAAGGCAGGGATGGGACGGTGCCAAAGCAGACCTGAACATTTTCCATTCCCTGCGCTGGGAAACATGAGAAGGTGATAGACCACGGAAACTCTGGCTTTTTGTGTGACAACCCTCCAGCAATCTGGCATCTCCATGGAGAGAAACCTGGTGGGATGGGGCTTCCAGCTAAAACTGAGCTCATCCTTTCCAGTCCTTCCGTGCCATGTCTTTTCCCTGTACTACAAGTCAGATTCGCAGGGCAGCCTCCTGCCAGTTCCCCTTTCCCTCGTGCACGCCGATCCCTTCTGTCCCAGCTGGCAGCAGCTGTGGCCCGGAGGAGCCAAGCAGTGGAAATAGTTCGTGCAGATAAAGATCATCAAAAGGTTCAGAGCAGATCCCGAGGTGCGACTGTCCCTGAAATCTCCTCCCATGCGCGGCTCATCTTAGGGCTGATATCTAGTTTTTTGTAAGGGGGGCGGGGGGGAGAGATGCAGAGGGGAGGAGAAGTGGAGAGATAATTTTAGGAGCTATGTGTAAAAAAGGAAGTGGTTTGTTGCTATAGCTTTAGTTAGAAAGAAAGCTCAGTCCTGCCTGCTGAATGAGCCTGTTTCGACCCGGTCTATGCAAAATAAAAGTGTGCTTTGCTATTCCTGAATGGTTTTCAGCTGGGGGATGTGGTGGGGAGAAGCATGAGTGGTAGGAGGGGCTGTGCCCCCGGACGCCGTCCTCCGCCGTGCCACGGAAGCTGGTGTTCCTGAGAAAAAGAGACCAGTGAGCACGACTTGCAGTTTTAATTCTTATTTTCTCCTGATAACACCTTTCACTATGGCCCGTGGAGGTGTTTTGGGTAGGCAGTGCCTAGGTAGGAGTGTTGGTTGTGTTTTAACAGCTGGGGAAACTGAGGCACGGAGGCACTGGCAAAACAAGGAGCTTCATTTTCCAAGCTGGATGTTTCCCTCCATGTTTGCTCATGGAAAAGAGCCGCCCCCGTGGTGAGAGAGAGAGAGAGGCAGCATTCCCAGCTCCCTCCACGGGTGAGGAGCTGAAGTCGGCGGCTGGATCCTGTGTTTTGCCAAGGAGTTTTAGCACCCCAAAGAGTGTCCTTGGATTCCTGCCGCCGGGAAGGGGAGACTTTGGTTAATGCAATGCCAGAGCACACTTCCAAACGCCTAACATTTTCCCTTGCCTCATTTCAAACCCGGTTTCGAGCCGGGAAGATAATCCCTTGGCCCGGGCATTTCGGTGTGATCAATAAGCGGGAGCGCCTGATTTTTTTCTGCATTGCTTCACTCCAGAAACTTGAAATGGGGAGGGGAAAATCAGAGGTTTCCAGAATCAGCAGTCACTTGGAAATCCGTGGGCTGGAGGGCTGCTTGCTTGCTCCGAAGCCTGCTAAGCGATAATTCAGTGCTCAAACTGCCACAGCCTGCATTGGGAAAGCTCTTTGGAGAGCTGAACTTTGTAGGCAGGTGACTCTAGCCGTGTCCTGTGTCCCTTTTTAAAGCCTCCTGACATGTCGGCACCTCACGTTTTGGGTGCAAAGGGAGCCCAGCATGGGTGCACAGCGAAGCCAGGGTGCTGTGAAAGCAGGTCACAGCGAGAGCAAGTGAGAACATGTTGCATTACGAACCGGAGGAGAACTGGGCACTCTCCAAACTGCTTCAGATTAGTGCACTTCTGCAAAAAAAAATTTAAAAAAAAAAAATCCAGGCTGGCCACTGAAAAGGGCTGGGTCTTTTCTCATGGACCAGCTGAGCAAGGAGCGCGGGGACTCTCAGGCAGAACTTGTAGGTCCTTCTTTTTTTGCTTTGCTTTACATGACTTTTACTTTACTCATTGGAGGAAGTGCTGTCTAACAGCTAGAAGAGAGGAACTTGAAGTATCTTGAAGGCTCTGCTTGCAGCTCTGGTGAGGAGGTGGAGCCTCCAAATGAGCAGAGCAGGGGGTTACCAGCCCCGGGGGTCGCAGCGCCGGGACCCCTGCTGTCCCCTTCTCGCTCAGGGGACACCTCCACCACAAGTCCAACACCCAACACCAGCCAGTGGAGCACCCAACAGATGTGCCACGATGTGCATCTTTTAGGGCGGGAAGGGTGAAGCCTGGGAGATCACGTCCTTCACCTCCAGGACTCTCTGGGTTGACTTTAAGAACTTGACAATATTGTTCAGGTTTTGTTACCAAGGGCCTGTTTTGCTGGTGGCCCGGGGAGGTGGCACGGCGCTTTATCGCAGCCGTGGCAGATCTCTGATGGTATCTGCCCTAGGAGGTGCATGCTTTGGTGAGAAGGTGCATTTTGGCGGAAGCTCCGTTTGCGTTTGATGTGTTCTTCACCCAGCTCGCAAGCAGCTTTTCAAAGCTGCGTTATCTGCCCCCACATCTTGACCTAATTTAACAAGTTGCCATGGTTGCTCAGATAGAGGTTGATGCAATTTTCTTATCTTTTTTGAAGGAGAAATGTAACTGCTCAGGAGTCGGTGAACTTCAGTTTCCATCGCTGCAGGGAGGGCCGGCTCTGGACACCTCTGGTTTTGGGGCCAGCTCTCTCAAAACTTGGCCAGTTTGAGTCTTGCATGAGGCAAGATACTATTTTTTTTTGATGTGACCGAGGCAACGGAGGCTGAATGCATCTGTTAAATTCAGTGGTCTGCCAGGAGGGTGCAGATGTGCTAAACCTCACCTTGGCTTAGCCGAGCTCGGGCTAAGCTCCCTCGTTCATGCAGCAGCGCAGGGTTTGGCGTGGGCGGGCGGCTGATGCCGGGTGCACGCTGGCGCATGGGCATGGATCCCTCCGTTCCTGAGCCCAGCTGAGCTAAATGGAGCTCAGCTCTGCCTCCGTGCCACCTACGGCTCCGCCACGGCTGGATCCTGCAAGCCGCTGCCTCCGACGGGTGTAGCACGGCCACCAGCGTCCTTGGTGGAGACCTTGACACCACGTGGAGAAATGGTCTGCAGCCGAGGAGCGTGCAGCCGGGGCGGAGGGCAGGTGGTGTGGGTCTGACCGCATCGCTCTTTGGCCTTTCTGCCCTATATTCAGTTTTCCACTGCGTTGACCTACTTGTGCTGCTGCTGTCCTGGTGATGCAGGTCCAGCGGAGGTTCAGACCCTCCTCCTGCCCCTTGTGGTTGGCGAGAGCCACTCAGGACTGAATTGTTTTCGGCTTTTCTTCAGCGCCCCCGAAGCACCTGCGTGGGTTTTATAGCCGAGACGTGGTGTTTGTTTGCTTTTGCGGTCCGTAGGACCTCGGCATCGCCGCTGCCGGCCGGGGCTTTCCAGCGCGCGGTGTCGCCCGCGTCGCCACAACAGCAGAGCTGTGATGTGCCGAGCTGCTGCTCGGCGTGGAGCAGGCAGAGCCCAGCGATGCCCCTCGGGGTGGAGAGGCGAAGGGAGGGAAGAGGGATGAGAAACGTCAAGTGCGGCCACGCCAAACCTTGATCCCTCACCCGCAAGGCTGGTCGTGATGCTTACGGACCCGCTTAGGAAGTTGCTGATGCCTTCACAGACAATCTCAGCGCCTAAAGAGCTAAATGCCCCGTTTCCAGCTAATATCACACATAACCTGAGTGTCTCTCTCAGCGCAGATTGATGCTATCTTCATTATCATGCTGTCTTTAAAGAAGACAGAATGGAATAGCCGCTTCTCACAGATGCTATCTGGCCCAAGCGCTTGCCCAGGAGCGCTTCTCTCTACCAAACTTCTCTCTACCAAACTTCTCTCCACCAAACGGTCGGAGGCCAGATCCAGCCCTCATTCTTGCTATCAGTGTTTGCAGTACCGGGGCGGGGAGGCCCAAATTTGCCTGCTAAAGCCGTCTGCCCCATCCGAATGGGCTGCGGTGCAGGTCCCGAAGCCTGCGACAAGCCTCCGTCTCCGAGCGATGCTTATCTGTGGCGCAGAAGTGAAAGCCCGCAGCTGCTGTTTTTGCAAGAAAGTCGAGGCGGTGCCAAAGAAAGTGGGTCTTTTTGAAGAGCACTTGTGTGCTGCTTCGCCCCTTTTGCTGGCCTGAAGCTTCCACCAGCCAGCTCCCTGGACGTGCCGTGGTCATCGGCATCCAAAAAGCCACCAGCAGCTGCCTCCCTGGTCCCGCTCCCACCACGGTCCGGCAGTGGGGCTGTCCTTAACATCCAGACTCTGGGCAGAAGCTTTCCTGGGAACATCAGCATCCTTCCTGCCGGCTTGCCTGCACTTCTGGAGAAGCATGTATGGGCATCCCTAGCCACTTGTGTCTTGGGTTCGGGGAATTTGGAGACGCAGTCAGCAATAAGAAGCAGCACAACAGCACCTCTGTCCCCGGGGTGATGGTGCAGGGGATGGTTAGTTCGCTCGTTCTGGGTCATACCTTTTCTCTGCTCTTGTGGGGTGACTTCAAGTGGGACCAGGCAGTGGCTCCTGCCTGTTTTCTGCCCCCGGGGCAGAGCCTGCGTGGGCTCAGCAGCCCTTTTGGCTTCCGCAAGGTGGGGACCTCCGAGGTGGGGCTCGGGGTTGGTTCAGTGGCTCCCGCTCCACCTGCCAGACATGTGCAAATGACAGTGAAATCAGCCCCACGCAACGCTGCCCAAGCGTGAAGCTCAGCTCAGCTCTCAGCAGAGCTGCTGCAGCCACCCCCACCGGCTTCTCAGCAGCCCGGAGATGGTGGCGAAGCAGCAAGAGTGGCTTAGTCTCTCCTTCGAGCAACGAGCTGGAGCGTTGCAGGGCAGCTCTTGGCCTGCAGGACCACCTTCAGGGGGCAATGTGAAGCTCACGAAACCCCTTGCGCTTTGCCACGTGCCTCGGGGGTGACACCAGTCCTCCCAGCACGTTCTTCCTCGAAACGGAGAAGCAGCAGGAAAGCAGAACTGGTCCAGAGTGACCCGCCTGGCTGCTCTCCTGTCTATAAGCGTGGTCAACAGCATGTGGCTCCCCAAGGAGGGTGCTTGCTGGGTCCTTCCCCGCTTTCTTCACGCCTGCTCCCTGGAAATGCTTCCAGCTGAGCTCCACCGCTTCCCTCCCACCCATGCAACGCCGGCACGTCGCGGTGGCGTGACTGCCTGCACCAGCCTGGGCAAGAGCTGGGGAGGAGGTCACCACCTCCTTGGTGGAACTTGGTGGAACAAGGGAGCCATGGGGACGAGCTTTGCCGTCCCCCAACGCGGTGGGGGTGGAATCGGGGATCTTCGGTGCCGCAGTGCCATCGACGGGGGCTGGGACAGGGCGGGCACATGAGTGAGGCGAAGGCTGTTTTGGAGATGTTGCTATGCCCAATTGTTTTGTTGGGTTGGAACCACAAACCACAGAGCGAAAAGCATAGGTGCGCCGCTTTTTTTTTTTCTTTTTTTTTTTTTTTTTTTTTTTTTTTTTTTTTTTTTTTTTGGTCTTTTCTTGTTGTTTGAAAGAAGGAAAACAAAACAGAGGCCGTTGAGAGGGGTGAGGGTGTGAAACCATCTCGAGAGAGAGTGGGGATGACGTGTTTGGGGCCGTGCCTTCCTGGGTACAGCACGGAGGCGCTTCTGCCCAACTTGGGTGGTACCACCATCACCACGGCGGTGAAAGTGGCCGTCGTGCTTATGTTGGTTTCCAACCCTTCCAGAGCCGTTGGGTTAGAAGTTGGTGGGGGACCTCCAATCCTGACCAAGGGAGGGTGGCACGGGGATGGCGTGGCACCAAACCCTTCGCTCCGGGGACACCCGTGGGTGCCGTCGAAGGAGCTTAGCCAGCAGTTCCCGCTGTAGCATCTGGCTTAAGAGGCATATTTTCCCCCTGACGTGGGAGAATTCCTGCGGTGTGACACTCCCGGCTGAAGGACCCCCTTCAGTGCCACCAAGGCCAGACAGGGTCCCCATTGTGGCGCTGTCGGACGGGCGAGCCCCTCCTGCGGGGGCTATTCTTAGCAGCCTCTGCGAGTGTCGGAGGTCGTGGTGGGGCGGGAGGACATCCCACCACCCTCTGAGTCCTCTCCTTGTCTTTTGGGGAGTGGGGGCTGCTGGCTCTGGGAAGACCCTGGATGTGCGCGGTGGCACCAGCGCCATAAAGGGTGGCTTGTGTCCCTCCAACCCCATGCCTGGGGCCACGTCCAAAAAAAACCAAAAAGGCTGCAGGAACGCTCCGGTGGTGGTTGGTTTTGGAGATGACCAAGGCGACGGGTCACGTGGTGGCGTCCACCCAGCGAGTGCGGCTGTGCGTGCTTGTACCACGCAGCGATCCGGAGCAGGCATTGCGGTGGGGATTTCCAGCTCCGGCTGGGGACAGGCAGAAGGGTTGAAGCCGAAGGGATGGAAAATGGGCGCTGCTCCCAGCTCCTGCGGGGGCGGAGGTTTGGGGTGCGGAGATGAGCCTGGCAGCTTCGTGCTTGCCCTGATTGCTTTGGGGACGCCACGCTGGGGGGGATCGCCTCCATGAAATCCTTTAGGCGTTGGGAAAAACAACTCCCTGCTCCTTGTCAGTCTGCAGAGCTGGCAGAAGCAGCTCCTTTCTGGAGACGACCCTCCCAGCAATAATTACAGCTGTGCTGGTCCACCAGATGGTGCATGGACCTCCAGCACCCCTGCCCTGCCATCTCCTCGGAGCTGGTTTTGGGCACGCAGGCTCGGGCATGTGGCGGGGTTTGGTTCCTGCCACCTCGTGCATCACCCGCCTCTCGCTGACATTTCGGAGTCGTGCAGCAGCGGCACATCTGCGGGGCCTCCGCTGCCTCCCCCTCTGGCAGGGCGTGTGTTTATAGGAGCCGAGACATGCCTGCGAGCCCTGCAGTAAACACATTCTTGACATAATTGCTTGTCCAACACAGAGGAATTTGGGGTTTTACGCTCGTCCCGCAGGCGGCTCGGAATAGACCTTGGGAGTCCCTGTTCCGAGGATGACACCGCTTCCTTCAAAATCCCAAAATACCCGGCGTAGCGGCAAGGAGCCGCTACCTCGCTTGCTGGAGAGAGGACGAGAAATTGCTGGGTTTCCCAACACCTCTCCATGCCAGCTGGCAGCCGAGCCACGAGCACCAAGCCGCCGCTTGGCTCGGGGTTAATGATGCTGGAACCTTGAAAGGCTCCTGGCAAGCCAGGGTGGCCCAGGGGTATTTTGAGGGCAGTTGTTCACCCGAGAACCTGGCCCCCAGCTGATACGTTTCTATCCATCTTATTTGTGGGGGAGGAATCAAAAAATATCCTCGTTCTTGGGTTGGGCAGGAGAGAAATTGATGTGAGGTGAGGAACCTGGTCTTGCTTCAATCTTGTCTCCTAGGATTGTTTCTCTGTCAACCTGATTTGGGCTGCTCTCCCCTCCCTGCCTGTAGGGAACTGGTGTAAAGTTGGATGGGCCAAGAGAAAGCGGCCCCATGTGTGAATTCACCTGCGGTTCCCCGTGGAGGACCTCAGGCGGCTGAAAGAACCTTTTTGCCCAATGTTTTCTCTGCATTTGACTGCTATAAATGGGTTGACGGTTTGAGATGCGGTGACATTTTGGGCCAGGGGTTTGGTTCTTCCCTTTCGGATGAGAGGGGAAGGCGTTATCTGAATTTCCTCCCTTGTTTTGGCGTGGATAACCCAACTCCATCTCTACCGGAGAGCGTAGTCGTGGAGTCAACGTCTTGGCAAGCTCCTGCTGAGGACGATGGGCTGGAGCTAAGTGTCATCTTCCCAATTACAAGCCGAGAGATGCTGTGAGCTCCCTGCTTTGTCCTGCTATGCCATAACCCCCAGGGCCTGGCGAAGGATCCGGTGCCTGCCAAACCCTGGAGCGGTTCCTTAGGGATAACAGGAGGGAAACAATTTGGGGAGGGCTGGACGGGGCACAGCGATTCCCCTGTCCCGGCGCCAGCATTCTCATTTCCTCCTCCCTAGCAGCTCGTCTGCTTTTGAGTCATTCTGAACTGTGTGGAAAAAGGGGAACAGCCCTCTCTTCCCTCCGCGGGTTATCCCGCAGCCACAGCTCTGACAGCCTGCATTGTCCTTCATGGAAATAGGCTGCTCTCCATCCCTTTTTCTGAGTAAATAACTTATTTCCTTGCTTGAAGCTTGTACTCGTGGCTGTCAGCAGGCGGGTTTACCCCAGCCTGCCATCCTAATGCAGCCTGTGCCATTCTTTTGGGGAGAAATCATTTCCTCTAACCCCTGGCTGCGTTTATTGTTATTACTGTCATTCTTATTATTAGTGATATATTCGAAGCGGTGCTTAAAACATGGCAAAATCTCGCCCGAAACACGTTGCCCAGAGCTCAGTGCAATATTTTGGGTGCAGCCGCATTTGGAAGTTGCTCATCAAAGAGATTTTGGCTTGAGGGCTTCTCCTCTACCTCTGATTGGGACACAAGCGGCGGCGAAGAGATAAGTATTTCGAAATCACTCCACGTACACCATTAATCCAGCCAAAACCAAGGCGGTGGGACCGCAGGCTCCCAGTGGGGGTGCACTGGGTGCTCCAGGTTAGATGCGTCGGGCTCAGGCCCAGGAGGCAAATTGCTGTTGGCCATAATTTAACACCCAGGGGAAGGATGGAAACCGCGGCGTTGGAAGGAGAGGCTGAATGTAGGCGGCACGGGATGCTGCGTGCCACCTCATGCCTCTCCGGCTGGATTAGGGGAACCAGCAGCCACGGGGAGGTTTGCTTAGGGCTTTGGGAAGACCACGCCAAGATGGGGATGGGGAGATCCACTGGTCCTGAGCTGGTGGAGCTCTGCCTGCCCAGCCAGTCAGCCCCTGCCTTCCCATTCCTGCAGCCTAGCCATTCCTGCCACAACACGCCCTGGAAAGCGGCCAAATAATTTTCATACCTGGGTCCCCCCTTATCTCGGTAAACAGCGACGGAGCAAAGAGTCAAGGTCGGGAAGCAGGGAGTCTGCCGGAGTTCATGCCATGGCCAGGAGCTTTTTTGGCACGTAGGAAACGGTGGTGCTCTTGTGCCAAGACAATGACTCCTGGCTGTTTGGATGCCAGGAAAATAATCCTATTTATGTAACTTGAAGCGAAGCATTCCAGCGCGTGAATATTCCGCTCTCATTGCAAAGAGGAAGCTCTTTTACCTGCAGGGCTTAACTCTCAGCCCAGATCTTGCCCTGTCCCAGCTGATGCTTTTTTTTTAATAGTAGAAGGTTTTATTTTTTTTCAGTGAGCACTGTTTGCATGGGATTTTTTTTTTCCCCTCTCTGGGCTAGAAGAGGCCGTGCTTTTCCTGGCATTAATGTCTCATGTTTCCTTTGTCTTTCTAGGCAGTGGACCCATCCAACTGTGGCAATTCCTGCTGGAACTGCTCACTGACAAGTCCTGTCAGTCCTTCATCAGCTGGACGGGCGATGGCTGGGAATTCAAGCTTTCCGACCCAGATGAGGTAGAGTGGCCTGGAATTAAGTGGAGAGCCCAAATTCCTCTGAAACATTGGTGTGGCTAACCCTCCCCCCCTCCCTTCAAGGCTGAGATTTGGGCACTCACGTTGTTCAGTATTTGTAGGGGAAAACAATGACTTAGAGCCCAGCTGGAAACTTGTTAAAAATTGGGCTGCAGGAATCCCTAGGAGGCGGTAGTTTATGCCCAAAGTTGGTGGGAAGTACCTGAAACAGAGTAGAGAGAGGCCAAAAGCTCTTCAAATAGTGTGTGTGCGGGGGAGAGGGGGGGCTTCCCACTTGGAGAACGGATGGGACATTCATTCCCTTCTCTGACTTAACGTATCCTCATAGAGTCCTTCGCAATGGAATCATAGAACGCGATGCCTTTGCATGGAATCGTAGAATCCCCTAGGTTGGAAGAGACCTTTAAGATCATGGAGTCCAACCATCAACCCTGCACTGCCAAACCCACCACTAACCCATGTCCCTCAGCACCACAGCTGCCCGGCTGGGAAACACCTCTAGGGAGGCCCTGGGCAGCCTCTGCCAATGTTTGACAACCCTTTCTGTGAAGAAATTTTTCCTAATATCCAATCTAAACCTCCCCTGGTGCAACTTGAGGCTGTTTCTTCTTGTCCTATCGCTTGTTCCTTGGGAGAAGAGCCCAACCCTCCCTGGCTACACCCTCCTTTCTGGTAATCGTGGAGAGTGAGAAGGTCTTCCCTCAGCCTCCTCTTCTCCAGGCTGAACAATCCCAACTCCCTCAGCCGCTCCTCAGGAGACTTGTTCTCCAGACCCCTCACCAGCTCCATTGCCCTTCTCTGGACACGCTCCAGTCCCTCCATGTCTTTCTTGGAGTGAGAGGTCCAAAACTGAACACAGGATTCAAGGTGGGGCCAGCATAGAAGATAGTCTTCCCATGCTTGTGATCCATCCATGTCCATCTCAAAGACGAGGAAGGTCGTCTTCCTTCCCTCATGTCTGGCCCCGCTGCAGGCCAATGTCTGCCCAACCAAACCAGATTTTTCCTTCCTTTCCCTTCCCTGCGATGTGCTTCCCCCCCTTGACTCTTCCTCACCCTTCTCCCAGGTGGCCAGGCGATGGGGCAAGAGGAAAAACAAACCCAAGATGAACTACGAGAAGCTGAGCCGCGGCTTGCGCTACTACTACGACAAGAACATCATCCACAAGACGGCCGGGAAACGCTACGTCTACCGCTTCGTCTGCGACCTGCAGAGCCTGCTGGGCTACACGCCCGAGGAGCTCCACGCCATGCTGGACGTCAAGCCGGATGCTGATGAGTGAAGATGGGTGGCCAGAGCTGGGGTTGGAGGATCACCCCGTGGCATTTTGGAGAGTCAATGGGACTTTTTCTGTTGGTTCTTTTTTTATTTTTGCTGTAGTTTTTGTTGTTCTTTTTTTTTTCTTTTTTTTTGGTTTTTTTTTTTTTAAAAAAAAAAAAAGAGCAACTCAGATTTGATGCTTTGAGGATGTTGGGAGAGCGGGTGGCGGAAGAGGCAAACTTTTGGCTGAAACCTAAAAAGTTTGGTTCGGAGAAGGATGGGCTTTTTTTTTTTTTTTTAATCCTGAAAGCTCCAAGACAGGCTTTTTTTGGGGTGAAATCCTGAGTTTTAAGAAAGCCAGAAAAATGTAGCTCACTTAAAAAACCCAACAACCCCCTCCCCATCCCTTGCTGTGCAGAAAAAATATTATCGAATGGATCCCTTCGGTTTTTGTGTTGTTTGCACACAAACTGACAGCTCAGGAAATGACGGTGTTCCTGAGGATTTGAGAATTTTTAACTTTTTTTTGGGGGGG
>VZSF01002493.1:2250-49943 GCA_013398295.1 Chionis minor
CGGGGGGCGCTGGGGGCGGGGGGTGGGCAACGGCTGGGGATGGGATGGGAGCCACGCTCCCAATGGGAGCCGCGCTCCAGCCTGCCGGAACTGGGGCCTGCTGCTGGTGGGGGTCTCCTCGCTGAAAGGCAGGGGGGTTCTGCCCTCTGCCCAAGCCTTGTGCTCCAGGGTTTTGCACCTTGGCGCTGTTTCCCAGGGAAATGTGGGGCGGGGGCCTGGTCCGACCCTGGCTGCTGCCCGGCAGCCTTGTCCCAGGCACCTGTGCCCGGCACAGCTGTGGCATGGCAGGGACTCACGGAATCCTTCATGGAACAGAGCACATCATGGCATGGGGGGCTTCTCGTCACCTCACAGGTACCCAGTTGGCATGATCCCAGAAGCGATGCAAAGGATGCGTTTAATGTGCCGTTTGCTTGTAAAAATACAACTTCAGTCTGTCTAAACACGTGTCAGGAGGCAGCCCCACCTCATCCGTGGTTCCCAGAGGACAGGTCCCAGAGGACGGCTAGCAGGAAGGAGCTCTGCAGGTTTGCCATTGCTCCCATGCTCCCGGTTGCACTAGCTGGAGGGGCAAAACCGCTGGTTACGATTGTACCTGCTGAAGCTGCAGCCTTGAGATGCTCCTTGGTACAGACTGAGGTTGGGCCAGTGAAGTTTCCCTGCTCTGCAGAGGAGAACTGAACAAATGGAACCTCACTAGAACACGAGGTGCCACCCTGGGGCATTAATCTCCCTATTTAATGACAAATAAAAGCAGTTCACGTATTTTCAGGCTGGCAAGTTCCTTACAGTAATATACACAGCAGCATTTGCACCTAATGTGACACAGCTGCAGGCGGCAAGGAAGGTTGCAAACCTCTGCTTGTGGGATCAAACCCAGATACGTGGATAACCTTTATTACTCAGGATAGTCCTGTTACCTGGGATAATAAGGGATCCTTGCACAAGAAATGGTTGCGAGGTTCGACTTGGCTGATACCCATTTCTGTTTTAGGCACAGATCCTGCCATGTAGGGTGACATGTTGAAGTCTTGAGCAAAACAGGTTTTGCCCCATGTCTTCTTTCCCCTTCATGGACCTGCGTGCTCTTCTAAGGAAAACCACTGCCCATCTAAGAGTGGTCATGCTCTGGCACGCATCCTGCCTGTCCTAAGGATAGAGCCCACGTCTGTAATGCAGTGATTGTGCCTTCCCTTGTGCCTGTCCAAGGATGGTGGTGATGGGGGCAGGAAGGTGGGGAATAGGCTCTCCTCTGGGAGAAGCAGGGCCTGCCACCAACTCCTCCGACTATCCACAGTCCTGCTGGATGGGTCATACCAAGGGTCCCATAGATCAGAGCTCGGTGCTCAGTGGCCCGTAGCATTCTCTAATGGTTTATGCAGCTGACTGATAGCTGTGAGGCACAATTTTCACCATAGGCTTTTAGACAGGGTGGGGGAAATCATTCTTTTTTGGAGATGCTTTATGCCTTCCTCACTTGACTGTTTCCTCCCCGTCTCTTCTAAAAGTTGGAAGCCGTGCAACTCCCTGCCTGGGAATTTGCATTATTCCACATTTCTAGTACTCTTCCCTGGCTTGCCATTCTGCCTGTGTACACGAGACGTAGCACTTGCAAGATTGGCTTACGTGCCTTAGCAAATAGAGCTTAAGCAGAATTAAAATAGAGGTAACTCGCTTCCTTGGAGAACATTAATGCTTGAAAATAATTGGATGCTAATTTTCACACTGAAAACCTGTGTAGGTTGCATTGTAAAAGTGAGACTATTTGCTGACCATCTGCCAGCCTACCTGAGTGAGGAGCTGAGCAGACGTGACTGGCATCTAATAGAGTTTCACCAGCATTTCTCTTCTTCACTTCTCACAGTTTCTGACCAGTATAATACGACACTTACAGCTGGATTCTGCCACTTGTCCTTGAGCAGTACCTTATTCCGCAAATCATTTTTTTTTTCACCAGCATGTCTTGAGGAGTGTCTGAAACCCTTTGCTATGCAGCAGCTGAGAAGCACAAGTCATTACAGAGGCCCAAATTGTGGGGTTTTAAAGCACGGCCAGATCCTGACACAGCTTCCTAGAAGCAGAATTCAGAATAACTGAGAGTTGAATCAGTGCAGCTGTTGTCAAGACCTGCAGTTTGGTTTATTTGGCCTTTACATCAATAAAACAGGGCTAAATCCTGAATTCCTTGTTCATTTTTTTTTTATTATTATGGTGGTTATTACTGGTTTAGCCTTTATTTCTCATTCCTTTTCTAACTCAACAGCTGAGTGAGGACCCTTCGTGTTTTGGACCCTCACAACTATAAAAGTCATAGATGCACATTGTTCTATACTACCCCTGCCAAGATCATAATGAAAATTTATCCACTTGGAAATAAAATGTAATTGCTAGTTCTTTACTGTGCAGATTAATAACAATGACAGATATAAACAGTGTTTTATTTACCTGTCAAAAACATCTGAAACTGCTGCAGCTGTGGGCAAATTTTCAGGGCTGCATCACAGTACCAAGAACAAAAGCCTTCATTATAAATTGACTGTTAGGCGCTCTAAGCTTATTTACCCAGATAAAATGACAGCAAGTTTCCAAAAGATGTTTTAATCCTGTTTTGATTTAAAAAAAAAAAAATACAACAGCCAAAAAGGTTTCATACTAATCTGGCTTCGCAAGTAGGTTTTATTTCGTATCTAATGCAAAGCAAAATCGGTAGGGATTTTCACTTTAAATTCATGACTGCCCAACACACATGATACTTCAGGCTACCGAATTCCTTACGTCTTAAGCTCCTCATGTTTGTTTGTGGCTCTTACGGGTAAGCTGATTCTTTCATTTAAAAATGTGCTGGGGACCATAGGAAGGAGTAAAGCTCATTATTGTAAAACTGTTCCGCTCCTTGCACGTTACTCGAGAGAAACCGATGATGCAGATGAGAAAGAGTGGATCTGATGGCCAGGTGATCACAGCGTCTGGGCTCCCCTTTTGAGGGCATGAAGAGCCAGCTCTGCTCAGGTCTGGCAGTTGAAAGAGGCAAATGCTTTTATTGAAAGTGAGGGCTTAACATCGTGAAAGCTGATGGGCTGAACTCTGAGCTTGGTAATGGCATGGCCTTTCGGGGGCTTGCTCGGCATTTTCAAAGGTTTCACTGAGTGAGCGTCCCGCGCCATTGTGTCAGCTAATTCTGAGACCCTGGATTGAACGGCAAAGCTGTGGGGAGAAAGCGAGAAAGAATGATGCTGGAGAATCTTCTTCTGTTTTGGTTAATGCTCAATGTTTGCAGAATTTTGTCTGCTTTCCTGGATCTCTGACAACGTTCTGCAAGAGAAGGAAACTAAGACGAGCTCTGCTCTCATGAATGTTTCACAGTGCTTGGTACAGAACCAAGTTGAAAGCAAGTCGTGGAGAGTAGCAGGAAAAGACATGGGTGAAAAGTCCCTTCACATCAGCAGATAAACTGCCCATGTCACAAGGACTTAGCAGTATGGTGAGGTTTAGAAGCTCAGAGTTGGTGCTAGCTGTGTTGAAAATAAATAGAAAAGTGTTCTTAAATGAAACCAAGATCATTTGGAAATCAGTGTGTCTCAAGGACTGCTTGTTAGATTGTCAGTTACTCTAACATCTTTTCTTACCTGTCAGTTTCTGTCTGCGTTTCTCTAATTCTCTGTTCTGGGGAAAAATACCGTAAAGATGGAGATTTGAAAAGTCAGTGCAGATAGGATTGGTTGGCTAAGGAGGATCAGAGAGAGCAGACTGTGGACTCTTTTGCCTGCAGGCTGCTAGCTTGAACTTAGCTCGGAATTCAATAGAAATGTTTGAAAATAGAGTATTCTTCCCACTAAAGTCCCCTCCAGACTTCAGGGACATTAACTCCTTAATATAAGAACATAAAGACCTTCAAGGAAATTGGAAGGGAAGACCACTTATACTTGATATTAGGACATGAATTTCCATGGGATATGTCATTAGGCTGTAGAGCACCTTGTTGCACGACGTTAGCGGGACAAAGAACTTGCCTAGGTTTAATAAAGGATTGTAAAGCGGTGTGGTTATTAAGGATATATAGAGTCATCGCAATTAATGATAACATTTCTGAGAGTAAAATTCATGCTTCAGGTCTGAAGCCAATCTAGAGATCAGGGTAACACTGAAGAGGAGCAGAGCCCCGGGGCTGGTCTCCAGCCCCACAGCTCACCAGCCCCTTGTGGGTAGCCAGTGGGATCTCCCACTCCAAGTGCATGTCTGGATTTCATGCACGTGTAATGTAACGTCTTCAGCATGTAGGCACCTGCTATGCTCTGGACCTCTCTAGAGCTAAGGTGGCCCTAAATTACTTAGCCTAGATTACCACGCCATTCTTGGGGCCCTGCGTAGGATCAGTGAATGGATAGTAACATCGAATGGCTGGTCATAGCATGTGTTGCTTGAAATGACAAGTCAGAATCACAACCCCATTCCTGCTACAAATCCAGAAACAAGCAAAAGCCATCATTAGCTTCCTGCCTGATAGAGTCTGCAGAGAAGGCATGAACTAAGCCAGGAAATGCCACCACTCTACAGATTGGCCTCTCAGCAGCACAGGGGAGTGAAGGAAGTCTCTGGGAAGCTTCATTTCTGATTTACGATGTCGTAAAATAGAGCAGAATCAGGCCCCTCTTTCCTAGAGTGAGACAAAGAGGAAAAAAGGTAGCCTGTAGCAGAGTTCAGGGCATGAGCGTGATAATGAATGAGTGGAAGAAGCAACAACTGAACAACCAGCATCACAAGCATCCTCATAGCCAGGGAAAATCAAGAACGGGGACACTGGTGTTTGGTGGGGTTTGCCCAAACTGGCTAGACCATCAGGACACTGTTTTCAAATGCGTTGAACCACATAATGATGGTGCATGCTTCCCATCCATGTCCCTTTCATAGGTCTGTTCCCACAAGATTCATTTACTTGGTGTTAGAAGGACAGTCATTCATTGGAAAACAGACAGTCCTGCTAAAACTGAAGTCTAAGAGATGCTGGGATACACTCATTAGACATCTGCATGTTGTAATTTATGTCAGAAAGGAAGGGAAGATGCTTCCATTCAGTCCACCTCTCTGCCTTCCCATGTTTGAATCTTAACAACTCTATAGCTAACTCTCCTGTTTCATCTATCCCAGCATCAAATCTATACTGTGCAGGCAGAAGATTTTTGGCTTCGGCAAAAGCTTTGCTTGAGCCATCAACTGAATGGAGTCCAGGATGTCATCTATTTTAGATTTAGACTCTGTTGCCACAGAGTTGATTGGCAAAGTTCCCATTAACTTCAACAGCAAAAGGGTAGGCATCCAGTAGCAGGGACTTGACCCCTGTATTTCAATAATGTTGTGCACACAGCGGGGTTTCTATAAATAATAGTGAAGGCCACTAATCCCATTGACTTTTAATTGCTCCAGGAGACAGGGTTTTCACCTTTTGTGCCTGCTGAAACTCTGATGCCTGACCCATTTATTTCAGTGCCACTAGCTAGCCTGAGGAGCAGTTTTTCTTTTCTTTCACTTTTCCCCATATAAAAGGCTTCATGAAGGAACTTGTCTGTGTTTGTGTCACTGTTTCTTAAATATACATTTCAGGCCATGATTAACAGTGGCTGATGTCAGTTAGTGACAGAACAAGCAATGCAAAAGCATGTAGCTCCATTGTTTGCATCTGTAGAGTCACTGTTATTTCCACAAAGGCAACACTTGCTCCTGGAAGGGCTCTGTTCGTACAAAACTGAATTGCATTCAGGTTGTCTTTCAAGCAAAAATTCATTCCCAGTGAGGGCCTCCTCTGTGTCAGCCTTTTGCTCACATTGGTAGTTTTCCATTCAATGTTGGCCCAGGCCAGAAGTCATAAGTATGATTGTGCCAAAAATCTGTGCAAAGATGCTGTGTGTCCTGTGTGTCTACTGCACATGTTTTCATCCCTCCTAGGCCTGGAGCAAGATAATAAGATAGACTGTAGTCATTATTGGTCCATATCTGTTGCCACCCCATCCCATTTATTAGCTGATTCCTAAAGGAATAAAGCCGTGTGACAGTGTGAGCTGTTAAGAGTTTATGCTCATCAGCCCTCCTCTAAACCTGTTGGCCGATTTCAGCCAGATTTGGCAGAGAGTGGAGAACTGAAAGGCATTAAATTCCTGCAAGTTTCATGAAAACTAGATGGATGAAGAAGAGGAAACCTAGAAACGTCCTGTTGTGGGAGAGATTATAGCATTGGTTGTGCTATACACTGTAGAGTCCATGCAGGACAGAGCTTCAGCTGGAGCAAAAGCTTTAAGAGAAACGAGTATCCCATTAGACACAAAAAAACCCCAACATGATATGGTTTCCATGGGAAACCAGACTCAAATAATAGTCACAGAATAGCTTGTTAACTTTTTATCTTTCTCCTTTTCCTTTGTTAATCAGAGTTACTTGCCTAAAATGAATTGCTTGATGCTGAAGATTTTCTTAGCTTCCCCCATCTTTTCACAACCGACATTTTATCCTTTTCTGATTTATCACTGGTTACAGTAGAACAGATTACATTGTTGGCAGTGGAGAGTGGCGAGTGATGACTTTCTTCTGGTGAGGAAAAAACCAGCAAGACCTGGAAACCTATGTAGATGATAAATGGGCTGCCCCCATGCCCCTTTGTGAAAAGTGATGAGATAAGGCAAAACGTTGTTGGGCAGACTGGTTCCCGTGACAGGGTCCAGATCCTGAAATCCTCACACATCTTTTCTTCTGTCGCGTCATTTCTCCTTCTTTAGACTCTTTAGTGCTTTTCTCTCACCTCCTCTTCCTTCTCTTCTTCTTGGCCAAAGTCAATTGACACATCAGACTTTGGTCCCACCCTTCCTATCTGGCTCTACTCTGCACAGGTTCTTCTCTGGCCTAGGTACCATCTAATTCAAGCACCCTCTGTTTGCAGCTTGAACACTGGTCGCATCACTCACAACAGTCACACAAGTTTAACCTGGTTCCCTGGGTGGGAGTAAGGGAAGGGATGGTACAGAATGGGAGAAAACAAAAATGTGTTTTACGTGTTGTTTTATTCTTTCCTACATCTAGTGCCTTTTATTTGTTGGAGAAACTAGTCTGTGCTTGGAGACAACCTCTGTGGAGGACAGGGTAGTTCAATCTTGAATGGATTCCTGAGAAAGTTTTGCCTCCTCTGTAGAAGAACTTTGTAGGGAACTTCCATTATTCTTGGAGAATAGGACTGTCAGCCATAGTTTTTACCATGGAGTCACAGATGTTTTAGACCAGCAAGTCCACATACAAAATAGCTTTGCAGAATAGGAGAGAGAAAATGAACTTGATATTCCACCAGTCTGGGACGCCAAAGACTGCTACTGTCTTTGTGGTATCCCATTGTGCCATGTCACTCTTAGTAGAAGTTTACCAACGGCTGCTTGCTTGACAGTGTGTTTATGTTTAAGGTGAGGCCATGAGGTCACCTCTTCCATGCAAACAGTATGTGTCACTAGCTAAGAGATCCAGGTAAGAAGCAGCTTTAAAGTTTGCAGTGCATTGAGCAATTGGAGGTGTTTGCCCTCACTGGATGCAGGCAGTCCTGTAGCTGCAGCCTCTGTGAAGTCGTTCCCTGTGACTACCGTTGTAACCTCTGGTACTGGGTGGGTTTAGCTTCTGTTACTTAATCCATAGACTGATCATTCCCAAGCACTGGGCAATGCCCAGGTCTCAAGCAATCAATTAGTCCATCCATCCAAAATCCTGATGGAGGCTGATCTAACCAGTTCTTAAGGGTGATGATCATTGGAGACTCCGTCTTTCCTGCTACAGACCGTTTCTTCTTGCCCTGCCCATTAGGAAGACAGCAGATTATTTTTAACATCTCCTTTTTTACAAGTAGTAAGTAATTGATGGTAGTATCCAGTAGTTGCATGCAAATATAATGAGAATTCATCCTCTGAGGACTTTACAAGTTCCAGTGGCAACTGAAGTCATGACACTCCCTGTTCTTCTCTAGGCCAAACAATCCCAATTCTACCTTGCTCTTATGACATGCTTTCTAGACCTCTAATTATCCTTGGTGTTATCCTCTGGACTCTCACCAAATGGTCCATATTTTGCTTTAAATGCACTGTCTAAAGTTGGAAACAATTCTCCAGCTGAGTCCCTGTCTGTGCTGAGCAGTGCAGAAAGGTTTTGAGTCCCATTTAACAGAGAGCAGATGCCATCCATTCCAGGGTGATGTTTGCCCACTTTATTTATTTATGGAACAGCAAAGATTATTGACTGTTACTCAACTCATGATCCCATATAGTCTCCATGTCCTTCAGAACTGCTCCCGGGCCAGTCCTCCTCCACCCTGGCTCTGTTTAGTTGGCATTACCGCCTTGGTGAAGCAGCTGTACTTGACCCTCCTGAATTGCATCCTTTTTTCCCCTGTCCTCTCCTCCACAGTAACAGCCCCTTCCAGGTGGGCCTGCAGATGCAGTAAGCATTAACTCTACCAAATCTTCCATGTCATCAATGACTTGAGCTGCCTTGCCTCCTGAGGAGAGTTGGGAGGAAAAGGCTGGAGGAGCAGCTGTGCTTTTCTTTAAGGATCCCTTGGCTGCCAGAGATGAGACTTAAGGCTGAGGCTGGCCCTGTCACTGCTCACTTGTAGCCATGTGTAGGAGGAGAGAATGGATCCTCATTACTTCAGTTCAGGTGTCTGCTCTTTGCCCCCAATTAAAGCCACTCTCAGCAAGGCTGAATATGACCTTTCCTGATGGATGCAGGCCTCCAGCCAGTCCTGCCTGAAGTATTGCCCCCACCACCTATTTCTCTCCTGCTTCTCCAGTCACTTTATCATTGATGGGCCAGCTCACATTTCCTCCACAATCCCCTTATGGGGTCCCAAAAAGCTCCTTTCTTCTTGTCCTTTCCATCTTTCTCCAGCTTGTCCACTTCCCCCATTATGTCAGCCCTTAAGGTGGGCTCTGCAGGCTTGATTTGCTTCAGTCCAACCCCAGGTCTCCTGTCTCCTAGACATCTGTTATTGAATGCTGTGGTGTCAGCTCAGTTTTCTTGTATCCAGGATTTCCCTCCATGTCAATCTTTTTTCTGCCTTCCTCTTGTGCTAGCACTGCCATTTGGGGCATTAACCCTACCCTCAGCCTGAGCTTCTTTCTTCCTTTCCTCTCCCTTCCCAGTTGTATATTCATGTTGTGCCCAGATCTTTGTTTACTTTCTTTGGGGTTGCACAGACACTTGCTCAGATCCTCCTTTCTTCCTTTTGTTTCCGTGATCCCTTCTTCTCCACCTTCCCAGCGTAGGCACTGTCCTGCTTCAGTTGAGTCAAACCCAAGTTCTGAAGATCACTTCTTTGACTGGTATTTTGATGGAATATAAGTGGTTTCCCTGAGAACTTCCACATGCATCTCCCCTCCTGTCAGTGTTCCCTGTCCTTACCCAGGTAGATGCTGTATAGTTTTTTACTCCAATTCCCAGTCTTTGGGAGAGTCAAGAAAGCCCGGTGGATGGACCTGATGAAGACATAACATACAGCACTGACACTTCACCCATATCACATCAGCTCCTACCTTGGCAATTTCATGTGGGCAGTGAACTGAAGCTCAAAGGATGGTTTCCACTTTCTGCAGGTACAGGGCCATGGGCTAAACCTGCCCCTCGAAACACCCCAGCACTTAGAGTTGTGTCAGGTCTTCTTCTCAGCCTGTCTGATATCCTCCATGACCTTGCCCTGTCTGATGAATGAAGTGCTTTCCCTTTTCTTTTCTCCTTGTTAAGCACACTAGGACCTGTCAGGATTAAAGGTGCTGCAGAAGTACAAGCAGATTATTATCCCATTCCAAGTGATATTAAAAGGACATTAAGATAGATCATATGAGCATTCAAGAAAAGTAGGTAATAATAAAACACTATATCAGAGAGAAATAGCAGTTAAGTAATTAAAGAGAGGGTTTGCACAAGAGGCAGAAGTAAAGTTACGGGTGCTTCTGGCCTCTAGACCATTCTTTATTTTAATACTGTGGTAACCTTTAGAGGAAGTCAGTATGTCAAGCATTGGACCAAGAAGTGAAGCAAAGGCTTTTCTTGCCCTAAAGAGTTCACGTTTTAGGACATAAAACCCCAACATTTCCTTAACATTGAAGAGAGATGAATACTTACAAGATTTAGGGCCAGAGGGGGTTATTGGGCTAGTCCAGTCTGATCCTCTCTCTAATAGCAGTGAAATAAGTTCCCTCAATGAAATTCCCGCTTGAAGGTTAATAGTTGTGCAAGGACTGGAGAAGAGGTATCCCATCTTGATTTCAAAATCTCCAACAGTGGGAAATTGTTGCAGTGCCCAAGGAGAAAATCTGAGAAAACAGCAAACTGAAGCTGTCTTTGCATACGAACTTTTGTCTTTTCTGTCACAGAAAGGACTGTGTACTGTGGGCCTCCTTAGAAACCAGCTTCAGAAACCCTTGGGCTGGCTGGCAGAGGAGATTTCCCTCTTGGAAGAAGTTCTGTGCTTGAAGACAGTTGTATTCCACATCAGATTAAAAACAAGAAACTTTCAGCCTGGGAAAACACACATGGGATTCAGCTAGTTAGGAAAAAACAGTTCATAGCCTCTTCTGACGTATGAATGCATAAGTGCTGTCACCTACGTTTAACCCACATTTGGAAAACTTTCTTCATAGACAGGATGGCTGCATCTTTTTTAAGAGAAACATTTCTACAGCCCCCATAGCCTGCAGTGAGGACTCCTACATAAAATCCAGCATGCTAAGCTGCCATGACCTGGTGCAGCTGCCATCGTTTTTCTCTTTCCCAGTCCTTATGGATTTATTTCTTGCCCTTCTTGCAGACATGTGAAAATCTGCAGGAGAGCCCCTGGCCTTCCCGTCCTGCAGCTATGAAAGAAATTTATTCTTTCACCTTTTTCTTGGTGTTGCCAGACAAGAGTTTCGTTTCTTTGGAGGTGTGCTCGGGCATGTGATGCAAATGTCAGGTGAAGGTGACAATTCTGAGACTTATAGCTCAGGTCAAACAAAATCACACAACCCCAGAATGATTTAGGCTGCAGGGATGCAGGGACCTCTGGAGGTCGCCTTGTCCAACCCCCTACTCAAGCAGATCTGTCCAGATCAGGTTGCTCTGGGCCTTGTCCAGCTGAGTGCTGGGTATCTCCAAGGACGGTTGTTCCACTCACCCCTCTGGACACCTGGTCCAATATTTGACCTATCTCATGGTGAAAATGTTTGGGTTTTTTTCTGATTTCTAATCAGAATTTCTTGTGTTCCAAATTGTGTCTGTTGCCTCGTGTCTTATAACCATGCACCTTCGAGAAGAGTCTGGCTCTCTTTGCTGTTCCTTTCTATGAGGTGGCTGAGGACAACAAACACTAAGATCTCCCCTTAGCCTTTACAGTGCTTTTAGGAGGAGCTGTGCAAAAGATAGGATTAAATAGATGCTCTAGCTCCTCAGGGTGCATTTGGACAGGGGCTGAGATTTTTGTAATGGTAGTAAGATAAATACCAAGGGAAAATAGCTGCCCAGCCGTAGATTGAAGAATAAGAACAAACATTGCTAATAATAGCAAAGGCTCAGATATTTCTGTTTGTCATATTTCTGTTGATCCACTAATCACTAAACCTCCAAGAGGTGATACTATTTCAAATCTGAGTTTTCCCATAGAAGTACTGGTTGTAGAAAAGCTTGATTGAACAAGAACTGTTTCTGTTTAAACTGAAAAGAAGGATAAGCAAAAAGAGATCTGTAACTAAGGTTTTCAACTTTGCAAAAGCAGATTTTGAAAAATTAGGAATCTTTAAAAGTATGCAATATAGCAGAAATTTATTACACATTGTCTAATGACTACCAAAACAGCCATTAGTCTCTTTATAACAAACAAAAGCATTCTGTTACAATTGCTGCTTTCTGGAAGCTCACAGTCATTCTCCCTTCTACAGGCTATTTTTGCTTTCCGCCTTCAATTAATTTGTCTGGAAAGCTGCTTAAAACCTGTCCCAAGATATACTTTAATAAAAACGAAAAATATTATTTTCTGTCTTTCTAGCTTGCTTTCCTAAGCAACACTACTTGTCTGTGTGAGTTCTGTTTGTAAGCCCATGAGATACACCCAGTGATATTTAAACTTCTTGGCCAAATTCAGACACCTTTGATAAATAAAGGCTGCAGAATTTTTAGGCTTTTATGAGCCGCGTGAAAATATGTGGCCAAGTGGGGCATACCCATTGCATTGGGTTTGTGATGCCATGGAGGAGAACTAAGAGGTCCACCTCTATTAGACGTCAAAGAAGCCACCTTAGTCCTGGGTACAAATTAGGGAAAGCTATGCTTAGTTTGGCTCCATTGCTCTGAGAACTTCTTGTTTTGATTCTGGTTTTGTTCTCCATTCTGTTTAAAAAAAAGACAAGAAAAAGATCCATCTGCCAGCAGAGGCTGAGCCTAGCAAGTGTGAACGCAATACTAAGTATTTCAGAAAATTATACATTTAGGAAAAGTGAGGAGCCACATAGTAAAAATTTTGGAGCCTTCTTCAGTGATCACAGCCCAGGATCTGTGACTTCAGGCAGTCTCTTCCAAGGGCAATTCACAAGGCAGTCACTCCCAGCCAGATGATGGCATTTGCCCTTCAGGCAGCACGGGCATGGAGCGGGTTGAGGTAGGGCTGTCTAGGGTGGCCTGAAAGCCTGAACCAGCATCTTTGGTAGTTGGCTGATGGCAGCACCTCTTTCCCAAATCTGCATGTCACTTGATCGCTGTAGCAAACCCAACCGGAGTGGAGAGCCAGGTGATCGGGGAGGGAGGCGATTGTAGACCAATTAAGTGAGCATGCATGGTGGGGAGAATATCAGAAATAATTCTGTGCAACTTGAAGAGAGGAGGAACTTTGATCAGAGGCAGCTAAAGTGCATCTGTCAGTCGGAAAGCCAGCAAAGCTGCTGGGACTCTTCAGAAGTTGTTATTGTCGTGGTAAGCCAAGGGGGATGCAGAGACAGCTACAGGCTTATGGATTGCCACAGAGCGGTCCAAGAGGCTCCACATCAGAGATTATTTTCAAACGCAAGGCATACAAATGTGCGTGTGCATGTAACTGAGCTGCCCCGTGTGTGTTTAGGAGGATCAGAAACATAAGGGGTAAACGTTGCAATCTCCGCTGAAGCTGGCAGGAGGTTTGCTACCATAGCGTGGCTCTGTTTTCCATTTGGGTTGGATCCAGTTATTTTTCCTTGTAATGGATGTGAGGAGACCGCTGAGATCTGGTTTCTCAGATGAAACAGAAGGTGCAGGGGAGAGAAGCAGCTGGAAAACGCATGCTCTCCTTCTCTGATCAGCACAATGTTGTGTTGCACCTGATGGAACCTCACTTGTTCACTCCTGCAGGTGACCCCACCGCCACCAAAAGAGCCCAGTGACGTTCATCTGCTCCTTCTGTCTTTGCATCAAGTTCTGCCTTTCCCCACTTGTGTACCTCCTTCCATAGGATTTATAACTTCATCCCTCTCTAGGTGACGTTCCCCCAACAGGGGAATGTAACTCTTTGTCTTTTCTTGCCAGATAATCCTCTGCCCCTGAGCGCTGTGATCGGAGCAGCAATACCAGTGCTCCCAGGCTACAGGGGAGGTTTTCACCTTCTCTAACTACATCCTGAATGTTCCCAGTTTTTCAGCATGCTCTGCATTTTGGCCTGATTAGGCTATTTGTTCTGTTGCGTTGCAGAGACAAGGAGTGGTGCTTAGGCACAAGAGAGTATGTTCTCTCCCCATCCTGTAAAATAAGAGAAAATTTGCTCAGCTGGAAATGAAACGACCTGGAGTTCAAAACTCACTTCCAGTGACAGCTGGTTTGCATTTTCATACGCTTACCAGCCATCAGCACTGGCCAATGTCTCTACCCCTAGGTAAATGCCCCTAAGGAACTTTGTGTGCTGGAGATACTGATGAGTCAAAAAGAGGTGGTGATCATGGAGACACATGGAGATCAGGAAAACCATCCAGATGCACTTCTGCCTGCCTTAACCACACCTGGGACAAATATGCACCCCTTGAGTCCCTTTTCTCTGGCTGCCCTGTGGTATTTGGTTCCCAGGGGCGAGATAAAACTTATTAGTCCTGCTGGTCAGCACTGTTTGGTAACCCTCTGACACAGCTTCAGGAGTAAAGGGTGGGTTGCAGGATGAATAATAGCCCTTCCCGCAATTTATATCCTGTCAGGGTAGAGGGAGGGGTTTTTGCCAGATATCTATCAACCTATAAATGTATATGGCATAACTGCTGGGACACAGCTGAACTCACGTGTCTGTCTTTAATCTGTTTCCTTTTAAATCACTGTGTATACATTGCCTTGAGCTGTTTTTCTTCCCTCCTGAAATGTGCACAGCAGCATCAGAGGTATGTATCTTCAGTGCATTGCTCCGCTCCTGGAGTGCACACTCTCCAGGGTTTTCATGAGCTGGTCAGAGGACCGTGGAGGTCAGGGACCTAGGTTTGCACTAACACACTCCTGACCCCTCTCTCTTTCAAGGATCCACATGATTTCCAAGCAGCAGCCAGCTATCATGCACGGCCGCAGTGTGCGCCGATCCCGGTGCCCACTATTAGGCAGGGATTTGCTGTGCGTGTATTTGCGGCAGTGTGGTGGAAGGCAGATGCCACATGGCGGAGCCAAATTGGATAGAGGAGATTAAGTGGTCACTTGTGGGTCAGCGTTTCCTGCAGAGGGCAGAAGGCAGCGTGGTCCCATGGTGCACATCTGGGCTATTGAGCAGATGGAGCAGTTTCCCTGCAGTGTGGTGATTTGCGGTGCTGGGCTGAATCACAGTGTCCCACGGATCAGGCCTGTGTGCCTGTTGTTTTTTGAGTCCCCATACCAATGCTCTGTGGCCACCCACTGACAAAGATCTTTCCATCTGGCTGGTCAGCTATGAGGTTCACCACATCATGAAAGCAGGCTGACCTAGAAAGACCCAAGTCATGGTGATGGTTAAAAACCTAGGCTGGTTTAGGCTTGAACACTTTCTGACACTGAGATGTCAGGGCTGTGACTGTGAAACATGAGTGAGCATGTGCTGGACAACACAAGTGGTAAAGAAAGCTTCCTGGTCAGGGCAGTATTTAGCCTATGTGAGAAGATGTCTAAAGAAACAGCACACCATGATATGGAGGAAAACCACATGGCCTTCCCCCATGAGTGCCCAGAGAGGGGCACCTCTGCTTTCTGAGGAGTCAGAGTTTGCCTTTCTGCTTGAGAAAAAAAGGTAGGCTGAAGGGTGTGGGGCACTGAGCAGCAAACACAGTCCTCTCAGATGAGAGTTCCTAGAGGTCAGGTTTTAGTGTCAAGGTGCCAGCTCAGTCAGATAACAAGCAGGTCCCAACCCAGGTGGAGGGTTGCTCGCTGGCTCTAAGAGGACACATTTAGAGTATTTCCCCCACAGTGAGAGCTTGACTAGAGGAGGTTCCTCTTCCAGTTCAAGCGGATGGAGGAGGATGAGCAGCAACGCAAGCATCTCAGCTTCTCCTCCAAGCTTTGTAAACAAGCTGTGATCCTGGGCACATCACTGAGGCGGGACGCAGCTCCAGATTGCAGACACCTCAATGCGAGTGTTGCGACGTAGGTGTCTGCATGTGGACTGGGTGTCTAGGCAGTGAAAAATCAAGAGCTTGACTCATGCCCACACAATGATTTCTTAGCGGAAAACATCTCAAGGTAGGTAATCGTGCCCCTAGTCAATACCGTCAGTGGAGCTGGAGAGCTCAACACCTACAGTTGCTCAGCTGACTCACTCCTGGGGCTTCGCTGTCAGCATTGACTAGACCTCCATTGATTACACGGGAACACGGATACCCAGTGTGCATATAGCTGCTACATCTAGATATAGTCTGTCTAGACCTGGATTCACCTGTAGTGATATGTAGGGCCCTTTCATGCCACCATAAAGCAGGTCTAGAAATCTTCACTTCCTCCTAGGAAAGCTGTAAGGGGTCCTCGCTCAGCTGTGGGACACCTAAAACATTTCAAAGCTAGGTGCTCTGTAAATGCGGAGTATTTGCGTTATTGTAAGTAAACAGCAATTTGGAAACGCACGCACAGTATTGAAGAGTAGTAAACAGATGGGAGAAGTTGCCAAGTAAGGCCACGCTGAAGCGGCGAGCAAAAATAAGTGTTAGAGACAGTCTGACATTTTTATAGCTAGACAGACACAGCCAGGATTTGAGGCATCTAGCAATGAAATAGGGTCAAGAAGGTGAGCTGCCTTTTCTTGGCCAAGTTCTCCTGTCGAGCAGTCCCTTCTGTGCTCAGACAGTGAGCGTTGCTGGCCTGGCTGGGAGTTTTCGAGGTAATCACGGTGAAACACAGCTCCAGTGGACAAGGCAGGAAAAGTGATACTGTTTATGATGAGCTGCTGTGTGGGAGAAAAGATATTTTAAACACAACCTTGAAGTCACTGGGTTATACCAGCACTGGCTGAGTTGAACTGAGAACTACTAATTACTGAGAGAAAAATGACTCACTAAAACCCAATAATAATTGTCTTACATCTAATTAAAATGGATGATTTACAGTCAAATAGAAAACTACAGTCTTGGCACGGGGGACATGCAGGATGTGACGGACAGCCTGCAGCTGCGCATATCTCTCATAGAAATAGAGTTCAAAAGTTGTGCAAGACATACTCTATTTTAATTAACCAAAGCCCAGAGAAGCTGCTTTGCAAACCTGGGTAGAAACTACACACGAGGACACCATTCTCCCAGCGAAACATGAAAGGGCCAGTCTGATACTGCCAACAGCAAAACTCTTCTGGCTTCCGACGAGTCAGTATTTTCCTTTTTCCAGTATTCAGCTGGAATCAATGCCACTGGAAACTCTCCTGTGGGGAGGGGAGAGCATCAGCAGAGAGGGTCTCCACAAAGAAATAGTGAGAGAGAGCAATTCCTGGGGACTGATGTAGTAAACATGTGACAAGCACTTCTGAAAATTCATGTGTCTGTCAGAGACGTTAAAACTATTTCATATCGGTGCAATAAAAATGTATGAAATATTTCTTGAGGTTTACACCTGCATGGATTATAAAGAAAAGCTCTTGTATTTTAAAGGATTACATTACTTTATTACAGTATATGCTACCCAAGTAGTACTGAGAAGATTTCTCATGTGTGCCTGTGCTACAAGGAAACAGTAAGCAAAAGGCAAATTGTTGTTACTGCTCTTAGGTGTAATTTGGATGAATATGCATGGTTTTCCTCTTTTTGGCATCCCGAATGACCTTTTCTCCTCCATAGAGTGATGTGAAGTCTGTCTGAAATCTGAGCTGGTGGTATTGAGGGTCTCCTCATTTAGAAGTAAACTGCTTCACCACGTTTCTTGGGCATCGGAGCTCAGAGGGTCTGTCTCTGGTTCCCAGCTCCCTTTTTAACCTTGGGCAGGTCATTTCCAATCTCTGTTTTGGGAAGGACAGCTCAGCAGACCTTGGCTCTGAATGTAAAGCTGCTGGGCCCACTCAGCAGCCAGAGACGTCTGCTGGGGAGCAAGGCACCCAGCATCTTTGGAAACAGCACTGTCAGTTCAATGTCATTTGTTTTTAAGTTGGCTTGGCCCTTCAGTTACTGTTACCTTCCTGTGGTATGTTGATAATTCCTTGTTATTAGGTCATTTCTGTTTATAAAGCATCTTAAGTACAGTTCAAGAGCAGTGTGGGCCATGCTTTCCCCTGAGATGGTGGTAGCCTCCTGTTCTCCTCTCCTTCTCTTTCTCTCTCTATCTTGCAATTTCTTAAAAGTTCTCTTGAGCCCTTGCTTAGCTGGTTCACCCTGGCCTCAAAATAGTAACAGCCTTAATCCAGGGGACTTCTCTAATCCTGGGGTTGGAGTGGGAGGCATGAGTGATTGTTCTGAGCAGCAAACCCATTTATGCAAAGTGTTTCACTCTCTGAGCAGCATCGTTGAGGAAGGATGAGATTAGAAGGATATCACTGGCAAAGTGACTAAGAGATTTATCTGATTCATAGGCTTGGCTTGTATTTAGGGAATTTACATTATTGGGATTTTTCAAAATCTGGACTGGCTGAATCTATCCTTCTTCCAGCAGCGTCACAGATACTGAAGGCCTGTTGTTCTCTTTCTAATTGGTACCTTCCAGCACTGACGCATCGCTCCCGTTTGCTTTCTCTGCTGCTTTTCCACACTTGTTTTCAAATGCCAGGAGTAGCACAGCCTCTCCTAAGTCCCTAAGAGATTATCATAAGGCAATTTGGTGTCAAGACGTTTTCTCAGGTATTCAGCCAGTTTTTTTTCTTTTCCTTAATTTATTTCCTCCTGATTTGTGTAGTTAATACTGTTGGGAAGGACTAAGAGGGACGCATCTCCCTCTGACACTGACATATCTGGATATTTATAATAAAGAAGAGTTCGATCTCCTTGAAAGGTCAGAGATCTCCTCTAGAGAGGGCACTGGACAAGAACGTAGGACAGAGATAGATATTTCGGTGCATCTGTCCTGAGAGAAAACCCTCAGGAGGACAGACCTCAGGGAGCCTTTCTCCCGGCTGATGTAGGGAATGCCGGTGTGAGGCCACCAAGGCTCACTGAGGGAAGTCCTGGAGTGCCTTAGGTCTGCTAGGACTGTGTATTCAGCCAGACGACTTGGGAAATTGTATCAGCAAAAATCCACACTCCTCTGCTAATGAAGGCTGACACCTTGCTGGGGGTTTCGGAGAGGTGACAGGGCTGGGTTGGATGAGGAGTGGGGATGGCAGGGCTGGGCTGGCACAAACAAGTTGGTCTGGGGAAAGGCTGCGTCGGACAAGGTATGCAATGCTGGAAGGCAAAATGTCCATGGTGAGCAAAGGCAGGCTAAAGTCCGTTCAGAAACTGTGTCCTCCCTGCATGGTGTCTCCTGCTCAGCAATTCAGCCAGGAGCAGCAGGGACATTCCCAAGGGGAAAAAAAAAAGTTGTTACTGAAGCTGAAGGAGAGGAGGTGGGTGTCACTGAAAGAAGGCAGAGTCTACAGACCTTTCCTCAGCATAAGGATGACTTTCTGATCTCTTGGTGGTGTGCCTTCATGAGCAAACTGAGCCAATCTAAGCCCATGCAGCTCTAGTGAGCACTGCGCAGCCTCAGCTCTGTATTTCCACCCTTTCTGAGGTCTGGCACCAGTGACCATGCAGCCAGGGACTTGATCCACAAGAATCTACTTTTTAAAAATTCTGATTAGCTTTCAGTTAGATGAGTTTCCCGACTTGACGGCCCGGTCACCAGCACAGCACCATTGGAGGGGCAGGGCAGGGGAAAGGGGGAGGTGGCAGCACAGATTTAGGCAACTGTGCATGGAATTGCATCCCGATACCAAGAATTTAGCAGCACCCTTCTAGCAACAATGAAATGTAAGGCATTTGAAGATATACCACATCAATTTCAAAGGGATTAGTCTAAATTCAGTCCAGTGAGATAAAGCATACTTTGGGCTCAGCTCTCCAATAAAACAAGCTCCCTGTTTGGCCTGATGTCTGTCCCAGGAGGGACTCCCTTTCTACCTCTGTAAAAGGAAGAGAAAACCAGTGACACTCTTAGGCATGGAGCCACGCCATTTTTGTTCTCATATACTTTGCAGTTTTTCTGGAGTGACACTGGAGTTCTCCCCAGACCAGGAATGCAGTATCTTCTGGCCATCTTGGGAAGAAGGGCTATAGTAGGGCTGTATGAGGTGGTTGCAGGCTGTAATTTCAGAGATTTCTTTCTTACCACCTGAAGATCCCCCAGTACAAAAGAGAGATTGACAATCTAGAGCCAGTCCAGTGGGAGCTGCTAGAATGGTCAAGGGGCAGGAGCCCATGACAGGTGAGGAGAGGTGGAGGGAGTTGGACTTGTTCAGCCTGGCAATGAGAAGATGGAGGGGGAAATCTACTGCCTTCTGCTACCTAAAGTCAGATTATGGAGAACACAGAGCCAGAGGAGCACAGCAAAGGACAAGAGGCAACAGCACAAGTTGCAGCAGGGGAAATGCTTGTTGGATACACAGCAACAAACTTTCCAAGTGAGAGCAGTACAGCCCTGAGACAAGGGCCCAGAGATGTGGTAGGACCTCAGCCCTCAGAGATCTTCAAGGTTCAGCTAAACAAAGCTGTGAGCAACCTGGAAGCCAGCCCTGGTGTGAGCAGGAGGTTGGACTAAAGAAATCAAGACCTTTCCCAACTTAAATTCTGCAATCCTATGACAACCACAGGGCGAGGGAACTGAGAAGTGGTTGCAAGGTCACTGCTCATAGGATTTAGACCTGTTGTTGGGGGAAGAAGGGGCAAGACTTTTACACACACAGAGATGTGCGCCCACCCACCTGCCTGCCTTCAGACGTGAGTGTGCGTGCAGCCATCTCAGTGGTGTCCCGACTTCTGTCTTATTGACCTTTAAACGCCTGCACTGGCCCAGCATGAGAGCCTGCCCTAATGAGCACAGCAAAGCTATGGCTCTTGAACTGGTGGCAGCGGTAGCGTATCACTGGTGCCCAGGAGGTGCCTGCCACTGGCTTCCCGCTCATGTCAGAGGGGTTCCTACTACCATCCCTCACCTGCTGCACTTTTAAGATCAAATTAATGTGGAACCAGTGAAAACTGGAGCTGGAGAGGGCTGGATAGACCTGTTGTACGTGCACCGCCTGCCTTACCTGTACACTAACATGGTCCCTGCCCCATCCCCTGCATAACCCCTCATCTGCCTTATGATTCTGCTTCTCTCCACCCTCTGGTGCCCAGCTGAGTCCCCACTACTCACTTTTCTCCTTGTTTCCAAGCATGGGTCTCCTGCCTTTTCCCTCTTTTTTCCTTCAAACCTGGTGCTCAGACCTGGAGAGAAGGTCCCTTCAGTCCTCCTCGGATACAGCAGCAGAGTGGGACCGGTGACAGAGCCATACTCTGAGGTCCGCTTAGCTCCTACAGTAGCACCACCCTCTGGTGAGCATGAAGCTGGGTTTAGTGCCTCTCTCTCCCAGCCTCCTTCCTCACAGCACAGAGGGAAACAGTTTCCTCCAAGCCTGTCTTGCTTCTGGGGCCCTGGAGCGCCTAGACATGCTGTGGGCCTATGCCCATCCCAGTACTGCTGCTGCCCTTTCTCCATCAGGGAGCAAGGAGGGAAAAGCAGCCAGGAATGAGAAATCACTTCTTTGACCAACCTGGTTTGCTGCAGGTTATCCCAGGTCCCTCCCGTGTGACATCAGACCCCTGCACCCCAGTTCATCAAGCCCTTTACCCTTACTATTATTCCCCAGTCTGTCTTGCTGGTGCATCCCAGTCCTCCATCCCCAGTGACTGTCACCTCACACTTAGAAGCACCCCTCTTTACACCCCCATTTGCCAGAGCCCTTCCAAGCTCAGTACTGCCAACTCATCACACCTGTGACTGTCCTCCCACAGGGCTCTTTCTCGTCTGGCACATCCCCAGCACCTGCACTTTGCCCCCTTCCAGCTCTCCCAGCCCAGCCTCCAGAAATGGTCCTTCCAGCTGCCCTTCCTTCATCTTCACCTTCCTCCCTGGCAGGAGTGTGGGAGGAGAAGGCAGGCAAAACCTTTCCCCATAGAGTGGGCGTGCGTAATTTGGTGTTTGTTTTCAGTGCCGTCTGCTCAGTCACTGCTTAATGGAGTTCATTTGTGACGTTCACAGAAAATAGAAGAGAGATATATCCCTGCCTTCCTGTGGCACCTTCTTTCAAGGGAAAATACCTTCTCTGGTTGCCTGTGGATTCTGGTTTCTGTCTGTAAGGTTCAACTACCAAAAGGTTTGAGTGTGATCACCTGAAGCATACTTAGAAATGCTGCTTATTTTTTCCCTCAAAGGAGCAAGTAAAAGGTTTTAAATCTGGTCCTGTTTTGTCAAGGGAGAAAGCGATGCCGAAATGCAGCCTGCCCCAGCGGAGGTGCCAGGTGAAGAGGACGGCTCTGGAAAGGCAGTGTGGGCTCACCTGGCCGGGTCTGGCCACCACAGGCAACCCCTGTATCTCCTGAGCATACCCAGCACTAGCAGACAGATTTTCTTCTCCACCTGCTTTTGCTGGGGACAGACCCTGAGCATCCCTGCACTGGCAATGGCTGGGTTGAAATCTCAACCCGCAGATCCAGGCTATTTGCAACCCATTTGGGTCTGTGTCCACAAAGTCTTTTATTTAACCAAAGTCAGGCCTTCAGCCTCCAAAAGTGTGAAAAAGCTGATTCATATTCCTTTAAATTGCTATTAGTTTCCTCTTTTAAAATTTCCCTCTCATTCTCCTACACTGTCTGAGTTTGGATCAGGTGCCACAACCAGACTATCTATCCCTGGACACGGGTCACCTTCCCAGCCATGGGGGGTTTGGTACCAAACTGCAGTTTTGCAGAGGAGCCATTTTCCTTATTGTGGCATGGGCTTTGACTCTTCCTCGAGCTGCTGTGAAAGGAGAGGCATTAGGGAACAGCTAGGAGGTCTCTAGAGAGCCAGACCCAAGCAGAAGTGTGAAATGTCACCATGCCGGCGGGTGAGAAGGAAGAAAGTGTGTTAATGCTTTCGCGAAGCACCGTCAGGCCACAGACTTCATTTCTCAGCCATCCACCTCACCACCCTATTTGCAAACCGCAAATAGTAACACCTCCCTCCATCCCTCCCTCCCTCCCTCTCTCCTGGGAGCTGAGAGGCAAAATTAACTATTGCAAAGCCCGCTGGGCACATGAAACAAAGAGTCCAAATGGTCTATGAAAAAGCCTTTCCACTTTCCGCTATTCTCACTCCAGACATATTTTAGGCTTTAAATAAAATCAAAAATATAGTGAGACAAGCCTCCGCCCAGCGCTCGGAGCTGGGTGATTGTGCAGGGTGGGTTTTGGCTCAGAGCAGGTGCTGCTCTCCGCAGTGCGAGCGACTTGAAGGAGGGAGCCCAGCCTTGCATTGTGCTTTTAGCACAAAAGGATGGATTTTGAGGCTTGCTGCAAAGGAGTAGTGCTGCCTTCCCCTGCTACCGTGGTCCCACCGTCGTTACAGCAGAGCATGCTGCCAGGAGCAATTAGGCAGAACGAGTTTTGTTCTCTCCGAGAGCTCTCTCGTGGCGAGGTCGCTTCTCACTGCTCAAACGTGGCTTAGCTTAGGAATTTGCCGTGGCTTTTGAAGGGGTGCTGCCAGGCCAGGTAGGACCAACAGGTTTTGTTAGAGAGAGGATGAATGTGAAGCCAGGGAGGGTCATACAGGCTGGTTAAAGGAAGGAAGGATGGTGCCGAGATGAAACCCCTCGCCTGGCACTTGGAAGCCCGTGGTGTAAACCCCTGCTCTGCTGGAGACCTCCCGTGTGTCCTCTGGCGAGTCTTTGCCCACACACCACCTCCTGCTGGATGCTGGGGACACCGTGCTGTCCCTTCTCCCTGGGGAGACCAACAAGGTAAAGAAAGGCATTGACAACTGCACAGCCCTCAGACAGTATGATAAAAGGAGACACAAGTGTGCACATGCCCACGATAGCCACTATTAACCTTGGCTCATTTTATATATTTTTACAGCTGCAGCAGATGTCTCTGTGTCTCCCTGGAGGGACGTTAGGTACTTACAGCCCTTTCAGCTCAGACAGAGCTGCCTAGAGGAGCTGATGGCTTTGGCCCCGGCTCCACGAGGCTTCCTCCTCACGGGTAGGCTGATTGAAGTCAGTCGAATCGTCCCTGCCCTGAAAGAGACTTGTCTGCCAAAGCATGGATGGGTTTCGGCAGCCCGGTCACTGCCGGCAGCCACTCACCCACATCTAATTGCAAGCTCAGGACGTAAATAAGAGAGGATAAATAAGAGAGGATGTGCTGGGTAGCCCCACAAGAAGAAATAAGGATATTATTATTGATTAATAAAGATAATAACAATAGTAGTTATCGACGTGATCTTGCAACGTCTCGTGCACCAGCCATGTTGTGCTAATGCAGGAGCAGCGAAAGGTGCAGCAACCCCTGCACGCCAGTCACACAGCTCCTTTGCTCTTGCTGAGCTGAACTGGAGACAGCACATTTGTAAACTGTAGCCTGAATTGAATATCATAAGCTAAAGTGACCTGTAGGATCTTCCCGCTGCAGTCACCTGGGGAGCTGTTGGCAGCAGTAGTCCAGAATTATTTTTCCGTAGCATCAGCCTGGAGGACGGTGGCATTGCTGGGAAACGTACTGAATTTGGGGAGCTTTGGAGCTGGCTGGAAGAGTCTTGCAGAAGATGGAGAGGAATTGGGTTTTGATGTTAGGGCAGTACTGGCTCCCAGTCCCAGGCTCTGTAGCAAACTGGTCTCTTACTTTAAGCCCCCCACACGTGAGTGCTGGGTGCAGGCAAACCCATCACCCACCCTCCTGATGAGCTCTCCACGTATTCATGGAGTGCAAAAAAAATCTGTGATTTTCACTGGTGGTGTAGCCATCTCTGCTGTGGCCCAAAGTGATTTTTTTGTTGTTGTTGTTGTTTTCCCCATCAAAGATGATTTTCCCCATTCCTTCCTAGCAGCCTGCTGCTTGCCTGGCCCTGGCCAGGGCTCTCCCCCTGCAGCATATGGGTGACGTCTGAACATCACATCTCCGGGCGCCCTGGGTGGTGGGTTAGCCTGGCTTTAAGTGGGGACTCGAAGCAGCCAGGAGCGGGACACCCTGAGAGGCAGCTCTGCCACCCCCTCGCTCTGCTCTCCATCCCACCCACAGCCCCAGCCCGGGCTGCCCCAGCCCTGGTCCAGCCTCTCGGTTCTGCCTCCCCGTGTCGTCACCGGCTTGGCCTGCAAAATGCCGGTAGCTACATGGGGATACCCTTGTCAGAGTAAAGGGGCATTTCCCGGCTTCTGGAGTTGCTTTATAGGGCAGGTGTGGTTGCTGGAGACAGTATCCCTGGCACATCCCATTTCCCTGCAGTTTCCAGCTGTTCCCTTTGCCCTGCTTGTGCTTTTTCCCCCCATATATGAGGTACAAATGAGAGCAGCCAGCTCTGTTAGCTACTAGGATGCTTAACGTATTAAAGATTGCACGGCACCTGGATAGCCTTGGATGAAAGCCCATGGAAAACAACTCCGCATTTTTATTAAATGCATTTTCTACCATTCATTCTGTGCTGCCTCCCCAAAGTCACTAAGTCCCTTGCAGGTGAGGTGAAAACCTCGTACTGAGCAGCCGAGCCAGCTGCGGGGACCTGCTGGTGGCAGAGCCATCCCTGAGCTCACTGTAGCTCTCCGAGCTCAGGGCTGGCACAGCCATCGCTGGAAATGCTGTGTGATGGGACTTGTCCCTGCTGCTCCGCCTCAGCGTGCGCAGCCAGACCCCCAGCCTTAGTGCCCAGGCAGGGGATGCTCCGCAGAGCTAAAAAATTAAATGTAATTGCTGCCTTCTGCTTCGTGGCCCCCAGCTGCCTCTCCTCCTAGCCCCTTTGCAGGGCAGGTAGCTTTTAATCAGGGAAAGGGCTGCCGGGACACCGAAGCAGATGCTGGCTCGGGAAACAAGTTACAAATGGCCCAAGTGAGAAAAATGCAGAGCTCAGGTAACCCCCACCCACAGGGGCTGTGGGGTGGGCGCAGCCTTGAGCTGGGTAAGAAGAGGTTTATGTATGTTATGGCGAGCGCATGTCACACTGCACAAGGAGCAGCTCGCGTTTGCTTTGTCCTCTCGCCCCCTAAATCTGATTTAGGGTGGCCTCGTTTGTGAGGAAACCTGCTTATTTCCCGTTCCTTCCGTCTGTTTCGAATTGCCCTGCCGGCCACCCTGCCAGTGTGTGGCTGTATGTGTGTGTAGAGGGGTGTTAAGCACTTTAGAGCATGAAATGTGATAGCTCTCCCTGCACGCAGTGAACCGGGGCTGCAAAGGGAGAGGGAATTAATTGGGCCAGCAGTAGAAGTTGATTGACAGTCAGCATCACGGCGGTGGGGAGGCGAGCCTGCAAAGGGGCGAGCTTTATCAAAAAGCTGGGAATCGGCTTAATCAGGAGGGTTTTTTCTTCAGCTGGTAGCTGGGCAGAAAAAACATCTGTTGGTGTTAGTGCCTGAGGGCACCCACAGGGTTTGGAGGTGCAGCAGCCGCTCGGGTGCCTGGCTGGGCACCCCGGGGTGAGAAGGGCTCGCGGGAGAGCAGCCTGGATGTGCCGCACGAGAAACCTGCTTCCATGTGACCGTAGGAAAGGGGCCACGGACCAGTCCCTGGGGATGTGGGCTGTAAGTGAGAGCTTGGCACTGATCTGAAATACCAGGTTCAAACATGAATTTTGGAGGTAAAAATTTTCAGAGGTAGCTGCCCCTGGCAGCTGGGTCAGAGGATAAGGGACATTTAGCTGCTCATCCTATGTGATACTCAGCCTGGCATTTCTGTTCCCAGAGCATGGAGCTACCATGAACCTGCTGTGCCAGGACAAGGTAAAGCACAGTGCCAGTCAAAGTTGGTTTTTACTGTGCCCTAGGCAACACTGATGGCTAATCTCCAACCCCATAGCTCAACATTAAACATTTCCATAATTCCAAAACCACTTTGTACAATATACTGATTCAGAGTCCCCTCTAGGGCCAGATCCTCAGTGACTCCAACTTGGTGTCTTTACCTCCTCAGTGCCATGGAGAGCATGCATCGGAGGTGTGACCACCCAGGCTGATCAGTCCAAGGCTGATAGTCACCCTAATGACAAATTACCCCATGGCTCTGCCTTTTGTTGCAGGGCTATCACCACCATGTCCGTGACATACAGATGAATCATTCTGCCCAGCGGTAGCGCACAGCCTCCTCCAGAATGACTGCCGGTTACTCATGCACAGCAGCAATACGCGCTGGCTTACTTCTCCAGGAGCATCAGCTCCAGCTTCTGCTTCAAAAGGCAAGAGTGGGGGTGATTTAGACCTGCTCCATGCTGTAGCTGAGTGGGGCTGGGCCTCTAGATGGGCGAAAAAAGAGGGGCAGCAAATTGTCCTTGTACCCTCTGTGGAGAGCAGAGTTGCTCAGTCTCTACTGAGCATAAGGAAGAATGAGGATGTCCACCCTTGCATGAAGTCCTTTGAGCCAGTCTCAGTGGGAGGCAGGACTGGGCAGCAGTGCCCCTAAGCCCCATGTTTGGTTCATAGCTGATTCACTGCCCGACACAGGAAAATGAACGAGGGCTCATCTACACCAGAGAATTTCCCCCGTGCATTAATCTGGTCTGGCAGGGGAGGCAGAGTGAGGTGCCAAAATGCTTTTTTTTTTTTTCCCTTTTCCTTTTCATCCTCTTTTTAAATAGCAGTTCAGCTGATGGGCAAAGCACAGTCTAGAGTAGCATTTCAGGCAGCAGAAAATTAGTTCAGCTTTTACCCTCATTAGCTGATTGCCAGTAATTAACATTTTGTCATTAACTACAGATGTTTATGGCCTGGAAGAGAAGTTTGGGTGTCTCCACATTAGCTCTCAGAAATGCACTGATTATCTTCATTTAATTGGCTGCCCCTGCCTCAGTTTCCTCATCTGCTAAGGGGAAAAAAAGATTATAATGACTCACCTCCATCCTTTACATCCCAGTCTGTAAGGGCTGTCAAAGGAGAGTGTGCTGCCTTTAGATACGGGTCTTTTTAGGAAGTTCAGCTTCAGGAAATGCAGTTTTTCACACTCTAGCTTGCCAGCCCTTCCCTTTAATGACCCTCATTGTCCAATAGATCATAATCTCCTTGGCATTAAGTGACTCTTCATTGTGTCCTGGAGCTTCATTCAAACTATTATCTTCAAATGAGCATGGATGTCCACAGGTGCATTCATGCCTGTTTTTTGATGGCACTGGATTCTTTTTGCAGCTGTTTACACTAAGGTGTCTTAAAGAACCATAGCTGTGGCTGAGGTGGACCATCCCACCCTGAAGACCCTGCTCCTGCTTTGAAAAAAACAGGCATAGCCCAGCACTGGGGTCCCAAACACAGCAGCTGCTGGAGATGGCTAGCACTGGTTCATGCCATCCTCATGCCTTCTCCCTCTTTGACAAGCTTCTCTGTCTCCCTGGGTTTCAGAACAAATCCTCCCATACTGCTTGTTTTCTCATTAAAATAAATGCATTTATGTAGCAACCTGTTTTGGAGTAACCCCACAGCAGCAAATTTGTGTGTGCAGCCTGGCTTTTCAGAGCAAGAGTGTAATGGGAAATAAAGCCAGCTGGAGTTTCATTGGGGAAGCTAAAAGAGAGCTCCTTGTCCCCTGTCCCCACTCCTGCCCGGTGCACTGAGCACAGCCCCAGCAAGGTGAGGTGGTTGTGGCTCTCCTGCTCTCCTACTCCCGCTGCAGCTGCGATGGCCCTGGAAACATGAAAGGCAGCAGCACTCAGTGCAAAAATCTATTTCTAGGAAGCTGCTCTAAGTGTCGCTGAGTGAACAGGGAGCCTGGGCAGGTAGGAAGAACCGGAAAATCATGCACAATACCCTGCCAGTTTCCCTTTGAAAGTCATTCCTGTTTACCTCCCCAGCACACCTCTCTTCCCGTTCTTCCTGCTGCTGCTGGGAGCTTCAGCGCTCTCTGCTTACCAGCCCTTCCTCCTCCACTGCCGACGTAGCAATCGCCACCTTCTGATGCTCCTTATGTGAGCGGGAGGCTGCCAAGCGGACATTGACAACGGAGCTCAAAGGCTTGATCCCTGGGGATCACGCGGTGCCGCTTTCTCGCTGCTGCAGTGGCTCTGAGTCTCTTTCTGGTGGCTCCACATAGAGGGCTGTACACCAGTGCCTCTCCCAGGTACAGCTGTAGCCTCCACAGGCTGAGACAAAGGCTCTGGCTGTATCTGGAGATAGTGGCAGTCTTCAATAAGAGGGAATACAGGTTTTTCAGCAAAGCTAAAGGCTGATTTCGGGTTCAGACATCAGGCCTGGAGCTCTGCTGCTCTCTGCACAGGTGGAGGGAGTTTGTGTGTGCCAGCAAAACGCACATCGACATGGCCTCACACACCAATCCCTCCTGCACAGCATCCCCCACGTATTTCTATCCCTGCAGTGCCCAAGCCGCCCTGTTAATAGGTGTCAACATCAGCACAAGCAGATCTGACAGTCCACAGGGAGAGCTCATCTGAAGGACAGGGACATGAGGGCTCCTCTGAAGGATAGGGACAGGAGGGCATTGCAGTACCCAGGCTGGGGCTGCTTGAGCACAGGAAGGGAGTATTGGCTTTGGAGTCTGGGGACAGGCTGTCGTGCTGAGGGCAAGAGGCAGGAGAAGTGGGGTTCGTGGAGTAATGCCCAGCGCTTGAGTTTTCTTGCCCTCACATCTGCTTAGTGTCCTCTCCTCCTCTGAGGACATCACCTGCTGAGTCTTTGGCCCTGCTTCTCCGTGTGGCATGCCCCGGCTTTGCACAGATTAAACCCAAGCATGGCTGAAAACGCCTGGGACGGCACTGGGAAAACATGACAGCACAGAGAACACCATCCCAGGAGCAGCCAAGACAAGGGAATTACTTCACATCCAGATAAATTCAAGGAGGAGCCCAAGGATTGGCCTCAAGTGGGGCCAGTGTGTGGCCAGAAGCTGTGTCACAGCCACATGTAATGCCGGGTCATTATGAAGGAACAGGACCCCAGTGGCTGTTCAAGCTGTGCAGAGCACGTTTGCACGCAGTGGGAGCTGGGTGTCTCAGAGCGCTCTGTGCTCCCTGCATCCCGGTCAGGCTGGGGACCTGTCACACCTCATCTAGAGTCAGAGCAATGACCCTGTTGGGATGACTTGTAAGTCCCAGTGGCTGTGTTAGCTCTTGCTGGACCCACTGCTCAGCTCTCCAGCCCTGCCCTGCGAGTGCCGTCCTGCTGGGCCAGCTTTGCACAAAGCAGGAAACCCCAGTCCCTGGAATTCCTTCTGCTCTTGGCAGATAGGCTTTCCTCAAGTAGTAAAACCTCCAAACACCTATGGCATCCCTGTGGAGGGAAAACTCCCGGTCTCTGTTTTGGTGAAGTCTCTGCCTTCTATGCTCCTCAGTATGCCACCCAGTTCCCCAGGGTGACATAGCTGCTTTCCAGGCGGAGAGGGAACTTCAGAGGAGCCTGGAAAATCAGTGTGTTCTTCCTGCTAGTTAAATGTCCTCAAGACGGGAGGATCCTTCACCAACAGCCTCAGCATACATTGTCTCCAGTGCTGGCACTTGAGTCCTAGCTCTGTGGTTTCCAGGGGCAAAAGACCCTGGGTCTTCAGTGGAGGTCTTGAAGAAAAGGGTGGATCAAGGCCGATCAAGACTCTTTTCCTCTGTGCCTTGCAGTCAAATTCTCTGGTGCTTAATCATGTGAACTGAAGCAATTTCCAGGATACCAGGCATTTCTGACACTTTTCTTTGTGTTCTCTCCATCTTGTGTGGATACTCCACTCCAGAGTCTAATAAGGAATATAACTCAGTCCATTGATTTTTCTACATTGGCGGTTTTTAATAAGGTTTCTCTCTTCTATGCATTCCCCTATTTTCAAGAAACATAAGCAAATTTATTATCTTGGAGCCCTCCAATCCCTGCCAAATTTGTCTGCAACTGGCCAACAACTTAAAAATGAGTTATTGGGTGGTATACACAGAGCCACGTGTTACCAGCAATGTCGTCTCCTAAGCCCCATTCCCATTACAAATCATGCTAAAAGGGGGAAGAGCAAAACCTGGTGGGACTCCGTGATACTGATGAGATGAGGAAAGTCATTATGGGCGGAGATGCGGCACTGTAGAGATGTCAGTGATGAGAGCGCGGAGGTGAGGTAGCCCTGACTGTGCAGAAGACATGAAAGAATGAAATTCAGCAGCGTACGTGGCTGCTGAAATGATGGGATGTATCTGACATATTCTGGCCAAAGCACGTACTGGAATAATCCAAAAAGTTCTGGCCAAAGGTTGATACTTCAAATGTGACTGACCACTGTTCTGAATGCCTACATGCTAAGATCCTGTGGGTGTTCTGGAGTTTGAGCTAGAGAACTGGACAGACCGTTGGTGGACACTGGGAAAGTTGGGGTGGGGCAGGGCAGGAACTGGTGCACGCGTTTCTGCACAGGCACATCATGCCCTGGGGAAGGGCTTCAGGGCTGGACTGCCAAAGTGTTTCAGAGGGTTTGGACAAGAAGGTGTCTGGCAGGTGCTCAGTGTGCCAACGAGAATAGAAAACAGCCATGGGACATGTCATCGCCATGACTGCAGTAACTAGGAGAGAAAGTCCTCAATTCTCTCGACAGCACTCGTGTGGCCCTTTGGTTACCAGATGGATACCAGCAAGACCATTTAGCTTGTGAGAACTTTTTCAGTTATTCAGAGTGTAGTGACTTGGCCAGAAAAACTGCTTCCAGGTAGGGGCTGGAGGGACATCTGGAACTCAGTGTGAGCCTGAGGAGCACAGAGATCCTCCCCGCACCCCAGTGAGCATGAAAGTGGGGAGAAGCATGTTCCAAACTAGGAGACGGGTATTCTGGCTGGGTGGAGATGCGTTTGCAGTGGATCCAGGGGAGAGGCAGGGAACGTCTGTGCCCAAGAGATGCAAGGAGGAAACAGTGCAAGAAGAGAGCATGGGGTGGGCTGCAAGAGGAGGCAGGTTATTCTGGACACGTACAGGAGTGGAGCAGAGGTCACGGTTGCTGTAGGGCCCTTGAAAACTGAAGCAGGAGAGAAGGAGTATATGCAAGTGATTAAGAGCCTGATTAATGTTGTCCCGTGGAGAATGTGTGTCACTGCATGATGCACAACTCATGGCTGGAAGGCAACACCTATTCAACAGACATTCAGAAGCCTTTAGAAAGCAAAGGTAAATTCATGGCTTTTTTAAAGTGGGTCTTTTATAAACCAGCTATCCTGGTTCCTCTGTGGTGTGAAATTCTAGCAGGTTCCCCTCATTTCAGACTCACTGACACCTATCATTTCAAACATAACAAGGTTTTGTTTAAGACTTCAGGAGCTGTGGGACCTAGTGCATCTCTCCATAGGTTCTTTAACGGCTAATTGCTTTCACTGTTTCAAAAAAATGGACTTTATTTCTAGACTGTATCTGCCTGCCTTCATCTTCCATCCACTGGATCTCTCATTCTGCCTGTCTACCAGATTAAAAAGCCCTCCACTGTTAAAAGACTTCTCCCAGTGGTAGTACTTAACAGATTGCAGTCACGTCACGTCATCACCTTCTCTTCATTAAGCTAAGCAGATTAAGCTTCTCTCTCCACTCACCAGAGAGGCAGGTTTTCCCAAACATGGACTCACAGTTCTGCTTTTCACCTCTGAAATTGTAGGAGGATTGTGGGGAGTCAGGGTACACTCCAGATGGTCCAGATGACCAGACTAACCTCAAGACATGAGGATAAGGTGCAGGCTGTGTTTGAGAGGCTAAATACGCTCAGTCTGAGATGCTGATTTGCCAGACTCTGGTCTATGGAGATGAAGTACAGTGCAGTACGGTCTTGGAGACCTCTCCTCTCCACCATATCCCCTTGCATGATGTATTTACAGAAATAGGAGGTAAAAGAACATTTCTTAACTTCCCCAATTTATAGTGGCTCCTCTCTGCATCTGGCAGTCCTTGGGTTAAACTTGGAAGTTTACTGATTTGCAGAAGTCTCCTGTTTATCTCTTGTGTACGCTTTCTCAAGGATAGGCCCATATGTCCTGTCTGCTCATCTAGCATGAAGAGGATTGACACAAATGAACGGTGCCATCCACAGCCTGATCACACTTGGCATCCTTGCATTTGGCAGAGGCTGCGGAGCTAGTTTTAAAAAAGAAGAAGAAAAAACCGAAGATGCTGTCAACTCTGCTTTCCTAAAGGGCTTATTAGAAAGTATGTTGTAAGAACCTGCTCAGCATTTTTGTGATTTGATCAAGAGTACCCAGGAGGGATGAGTGAAGCAATCCGGAAGGAATAAGAATTGATCCAAAGCTCAGCCTGAAACTTATTGGAAGTTTGTAAGTTTGAGCGGCTTCATGTAACTGTTCCCATCGCTACTTTCATGAGCTCCTGCCTTGCTAACGCTGGGACTGGGATCCCAAATAACAGAACTGCTCTAAAGCCAGGATCTGTCCTGCCTGACCAGACATGCCAAGTCTTGAAGAGGATCTCTGCCTCCAGATTTTTGGCCAAGTCACGCTCCTCGGTCACATGTTCCCCCCTTGCTCTAAATGCACAGTTTCTCATCCTGGCAGCTTGAGAATGTGCTGTCATTGCTGCCACCCAGGAGCAGTGGGTGGGATAGGCCTCTGAGCTGGGGCCTGAAAGATGTCCAATCCTCTATCTCTGCCTGCTGTTTGTGATGTTGTCTGTGAAACATGAATCCCTTACCAGCTGATTTGGTTTAAGGCACTCAGACTGTTTTGTGCCAGGTCCCCAAAGCCTTTCCTGACCTCTTTTCTCTGGTTTGTGAAGAGTCAGGAAGGGGATGTCCAGCTGACCAAACTGTGCCAAGGACTGAAGAGTATTCAAGACTCAGAAGTCCTCAAGATGACACAGAAAAATGTAGTGAGGGAGAAGACTAAACAGAAAAGCTGCAGGCTTCAGGTTGGGTAGAAAGAAGAGTAATTTTTGGAAGTGATCCCAGTGTCACCACAATGGGTCTGCCTGCTGCTTGGGGATCCTTCCAGTCCAGATCCAACGGCCTGCCTGGAGCAGTGTTACTAAGTTAAGGAGATATCTCCCACCTGCCTCTGGTCCCCAGTGTGATGTTACGGCTTGTGTTTATCTCAAGCAGCTTACTTTCAGTCACAATGGCAGCACCTGTTCCCACTGGCGGGCACGAAAGTTCTCACAATGCTTTTGGAAAGGGCATCCAAACAATGGTGTCCTGGTGAAAGGGCATCCAAACAAGCATCTGGGCAACTCGCCAGGCTGGGGAAATCACTGCTCCTGCAGTCTGCCTAGATGTCTCCTTAGAGTTATTAAATCATAGTAGGCCTGCCAACACTAGTGGCATTGAGGGTAAATTACTACTTTTAGTGGCAGTCTACTGCCTCCCTGCTTTGGGCCCTAATCTGCCACATTTCCAGTTACCTATTGACACATGTACACCTCCTCTCTGTACCACTGTGGCGAGTAGGTGAATTGTACATTAGGCAGTTAATTTGATGCCTTCAGATGGCACTGGACTTGCCAGAGCAACTGGACTTTTCCAGAGGAAGAATCTGCTTTCTGAGGAGGTGATATGGTGATGGCTGGGTGGCAGCCCAGGAAATCCCGCGGTGTAACACACCATGTGATGGACAAGTTGTTGTGGGATTTCATGCCTGGTGCATGAAGCTTAGCAGATAGAAGGGTCCATGTGAATTGTGGAGTTGTGCAAACACTATGTGCATAACCTGGACCCAGTTCCCTTTCTGTCCTCTTAGTACAGCAGAAGTGAACGGTCTTAGGTAGCAGAGACACTCGGTTGCAGTGTTCAGACTAAAACATTCAGGGCACACAGTAAGCTTCCTACCCTGGACTTCAGGAGAACAGACCTTGGCCTCTTCAGGAATCTACTTGGTGGTGTACCATGGGATAAAGCCCTGGAGGGAAGAGGAGCCCAAGAAAGCTGGCTAATATTCAAGGACCACCTCCACCACGCTCAGGAGCAATGCATCCTGACAAAGAGGAAGTCAGGCAAAAACGCCAAGAGGCCTGTTTGGATGAACAAGGAGCTCCTGGACACACTCAAACAGAAAAAGGAAGCCTACAGAGGATGGAAGCAAGGACAGGTAGTCTGGGAGGAATACAGGGAAATTGTCCACGCATCTAGGCATTGGGTTAGGAAGGCTGAAGCCTAGATAGAGTTAAATCTTGCCAAGGACATCAAGGGCAACAAGAAAGCTTTCTGTAGGTATGTCAGTGACAAAAGGAAGGACTAGGGAAAATGTGGGCCCACTCAGGAAGGAAATGGGAGACCTGTTTACCTGGGACACAGACAAGGCTTTTTTGCCTCAGTCTTCACCAATAAGGGCTCTAACCACACCATTCAAGTTGCAGAACGCAAAACGGACTGGGAGAATGAGGAACAGCTCAGTGAAGAAGACCAGGTTCAAGACCAGCTGAGGAACCCGAAGGTGCACAAGTCCATGGGACCTGACGAGTTTCGTCCATGGATCCTGAGGGAACTGGCAGATGAATTTGCCAAGTTACTATCCATCATACTTGAGAAGTTGTGGCACTCTGGTGAAGTTCCCGCCAACTGGAAAAGGGGAAACATAACACCCATTTTTAAAAAGGGAAAAAGAAAGACCCAGGGAACTACAGGCCAGCCAGTCTCTCCTCTGTGCCTGGCAAAATCATGGAGCAGATCCTCCTGGAAACTCTGGTAAGGCACATGGAAAATAGGAGGTGATCAGTGACAGACAACATGCCTTCATTAGGGGCAAATCATGACTGACAAATTTAGTGGCCTTCTCTGATGGTGTTACAGCATTGGTGGATAAGGGAAGAGCAACTGACATTATCTACCCGGACTTGTGCAAGGCATTTGATCCTGTCCCACACAACATCCCTGTCTCTAAATTGGAAAGACAAGGATTTGACTGATGGACCACTTGGTAGATAAGGAACTGGCTGGACAATTGCACTCAAAGAGTTGTGGTCAATGGCTCGATGTCTGAGTGTCAAGCAGTGATAAGTGGTGTTCCTCAGGGGTCAGTACTGGGACCAGTATGGTTTAACATCTTTGTTAGCAACATGGATGTTGGGATTGAGTGCACCCTCAGCAAGTTTGCCGACGACACCAAGCTGTGTGGAGCAGTCCATATGCTGGAGGGAAGGGATGCCATCCAGAAGGACCTTGACAGACTTGGGATGTGGGCCTGTGCAAACCTCATGAAGTTCAACAAGGCCAAATGCAAGGTCCTGCACATGGGTCAGGGCAATCCCATGCATAAATTCAGGCTGGGCAGAGAATGGATTGAGAGCATCCCTGAGGAGAAGGACTTGGGGGTGTTGGTAGATGAGAAGCTCAACATGAGCCAGCAACGTGCACTTACAGCACAGAAAGCCAACCACATCCTGGGCTGCATTAGAAGAAGCGTGGCCAGTAGGTTGAGGAAGGTGGTTCTCCTCCTCTACTCCACTCTCATGAGACCCCACCTGGAATACTGTGTCCAGCTCTGGAGCCCTCAGCATAAGAAGGACATGGACCTGTTGGAGTGGGTCCAGAGGAGGGCCGTGAAGATGATCAGAGGGCTGGAGCACCTCTCCTATGAAGACAGGCTGAGAGAGTTGGCGGTGTTCAGCCTGGAGATGAGAAGGCTCCGGGGGACCTTATAGCAGCCTTCCAGTATCTGAAAGGGGCCTACAGGAAAGCGGGAGAGGGACTTTTTACAAGGGCTTGTAGTGACAGGATGAGGGGTAATGGCTTCAAACTGTAAGAGGGCAGATTTAGATTAGATATTAGGAAGAACTTTTTCACTATGAGGGTGGTGAGACACTGGAACAAATTGCCCAGAGAAGTTGTGGATGCCCCAGGCTGGATGGGGCTTTGAGTAACCTGGTCTAGTGGGAGGTGTCCTGTTCAGCACTGAGGAAATCTTCCATGCAAAGATCCTTTTCCATGTGGCAATCATGGATGTTCACAGTATATGCATATATGGATTCACGTTTCTTTTTGTGCCTTAAAACCAAAGAACATGAGAAGGTTGGGAAAACACAAGGAGTAAATAAAAGATAAGAAAAAAGGAAAAGAAAACAAAATTATGTGTAACAGAGAGAGAGTTGCAATCTCTCCAGCTTTCTCCATCTCTGGACACTTCCAGAATAAGCACCAGAACTGCAGTCCCCGCACTGTTAGCATACCGTGGCTGCTAGCATGGTGGGTTTTGCTTATCAGGTTTCCTGAGGGGCAGGGAAAGCCTGATTGAAGGACAGAATGGCTTGGTGGGCTATTACAGGAATGCACTAATGAAATCTGCTGATAACATGAGGTTCAGAGGCATTGGACGTGGAGAGGAGAATGAGAGTCTTGATTTTGGATTATTCTGGGCAATAGGAATGACATGAAATGGAGTAGGGCTACAGGGAATAACAGCCTAGACTTCCAGTGTTGCAGCTGGAAGGGGTAATGCTGGACCTAGCAGGCCAGGCATTTCCTGTAGAGGTAAAAGCATTGTCAAGCCCTCCTGGGGAGGCCTGGGCAGAGGAGAGTTTCTGGGATGACCAGAGGCATGGAGACCCCATCAGACGAGAGGAAGACACCAGCTATGTGTTTGAGAAAGCAAAGTCTGGAGAAGAGACACTAGGCTATTCTGGCTCTGCTGGGGTGGGAGTCCACAGCATGAAAGAGTGATATTTGTTAGTGGTCAGCACTGGTTCCCAAAGGAGGGAGATTCAGAAACAGCCTCTCAACGGGAATAACAAGAAGAGTAAACCTACTTGTAAGAGAAACCTGAGTCCTTTATTTGGGATTGAGGCTTGTCTTGGAGTCATGCGACTTGATCTACCCAAGCGCAAAGTCTCCCCCATAACAACAGTCAGTTCAGAAAAGTCTCGCATAAGTCACCCACCATTTTACATCCAAGAGTCTGTAACCCTACTGTTCCTCACACATCCAGCACTCATTTTCCAAAAATAAAAAAAATATGGTGGCTACAGGCAGGAGGAAGGTAGAATGAAATTTTACCTGGGAGAGGAGGATTTGAGATTCCAACATTAGGTATACAATTCTATACATACAGCTGGTTAATCCCAGACAGATTTGTTTGTTTTAGTCATCTGAGACTCATCCACTAGCAAAAATAAAAATAACTTTGAACTTATGACTATTTCATCATCTCTGGTTTCTTCTCCCTGATCAGAAACTAGAGCTATAAATCAGACAGTTCATCTTTGTAATCTACATCCAGTTAAAGAAATGTTATCCTAGATCTTAATCGGAGTAAAGCTTCCTTTGAACACAGTGTTAAATTTGGGAAAGGTCTAGATCTCCACACACACTTTTCATCCCAGCTAAGGTAGCCAGGTCTGCTTTCAGGAGGCATAGGGAAGAGCTGAGATTTGCTCTGGTCCAGCCCCTGTTTTCATAGACAAGGGCACAGCAAGCACAGACACCAAGACCTTGTCCCAGGTTTGTCTCAGCTCTCATGGCTTTGTAGAGGGAAGAGAGATTATTCATGTCAGTCAGTATTTAAGTTTCCACTCACTGTCTAACTGGTGGTCTGTTAAGACATGGTGATCTGAGGACCACCCCAACTGATCAGAAGGCAACTAGGTTTGGCATTAGCTGTAGCTAATTACCTGTAGCTGGTGCCAGTCCCATTGTACCATCTGTGCCATCAGCCATCTGTGCAGGGCAGTCCAACCTCTCCAGCACCTGAAGTTATGAACATATCTAATTCTCTCTGCTAGAAAAAAACAACGAAACACTCCCAGGAAGTGCACCTGGGAGTCAAGCTCCTTTCCCAGGCTTGACTGAGAGACAGCAGATGCTGTCTCATCAAGTTCCCATCCTCTCCCCTCAAGCTCTCATCCTCTCTTCACTTCACCCAGCCCTTGGCATTCTCTTTGTCTCCTCCTTGCTGAGTATCAGACAGGTATGTGAGGACCCACTGTCCAGCTCTGCTGTACATTCATTGCAGGACGTACCCCAACTCCATTTCATCCTCCACTAAGTAAAGGTAGCACTGCTTCTCCACAGCCACAGTGCTTTGTGTTACGTAAATGGTGCTTTTCCAGTCCCTTTGGAGAGCTCATGGTTCACTGAACTCTCAGCAGCACAGCCTGGGAAGAAGACCCACTTTCTACTCTCCCTGGTTTTGGTACCCCCAGCACCATCTCTGGGCATGTCCAAGGGACTGTGAGGGCCTTTGGTTTGGCCGCCTTCCTGTCTGGTGTTCAGAGGACTTGCAGAGACTGTATTTTTCCACTGAGAAATTGCAGGTAGCTTCAGGTTTCTGGAGACCTCGTGAAAACATGGAAAGTACAAGCTGAGACAGTCATTGGGGTGGCTGGTCTCTGTGGGAAGCAGTCTCCTGTTGGCCCACACAATGTGGCAGGCCCCTTCACCTAGAATTATCTCCAGGCACCTCTCAGACCCACAAATCAGGGTCCAAAAAAGGTGGCAGGAGGGCAGCTGAGCAAGGGGGAGTCCGGCCATGCTTGCTGGTCCGTCCCAGAGTGACTGCTTTGCATTTCTCCATCACTCAGAGGAGGTTGCTGGCCTTCATCAGCCCCAAAGCAAACTTTGTATGCAATTATTCCTTCAGCCTTCACGCATGGTAGACCACATGGACCCTGCTGGGTGTCTCCAGCCCTGTTCCTGCCCTGCTGGCACTGCCTTCCCAGGGCATGGCAGACCTGCTGCACAGGCTGCTTTGTTTGCCCTCACAAACCGGATCCCAGCCCGATTCGTCATGGCTCCAGCACAGGTAGAGAACCTCTCCTGCAGTCCAAACGCAGCCCTACGAGTGGGACTGGGAAAGGGCTTTTAGTTCTTCATAGCCAAAACCATGGTGGGTTTGAACACACCCTCCCTGAGTGACCTGCCCTGAGACTGTGCTGCAGAGATACGTACATTACCTAGCTCCTGCCGGCTGCACGGAGAGCATTAAATGACTCACTAGGCTTTTCTGCCAATTTGTTGAGTTTTAAATTTTTTTGTTATTATTATTATTTAGCCTCCAAAAGCGTTTTTCATATCCTCTCATCTGCTTTTAATGGGATGCATTTAGTTTTCTTTTTTTTTTTTTTTTTAACCCAAGATTAAGGCATGATTTTCTGTTTTTAAACCTGGACTGGTCATTATCTCTGTCAAAGTTTTTGGTATGTCTGGGGTTTCTTTTCTGTGTGCATTAGGGAGAGCAGGACTCGAAGTAAGAATTGATGTCTTACATTTATTCACTGTGCCTGCCATGAAAACCATTCCTGTTTGAAATGAAGTCTTGTTATCTCCAAGATGCCTCTTCTGCGGTGGCAGCTGCCAGAGAAAATGCATTACCCTTCCAGCTTGTGCAGGGGGGTTGTGGCTGCGTGTGTGGGAAGGGAGGAGCATTTTTCTGGAAGGACCCTTTAGTCAAGTGCCAGTGCCTTTCTAGCACAAAATTCCTGCCCCTGGGATGAGGGACCCCATGAGAAGATAAAATGGAGTTTTGCTCCTTAGGAAAACCTGGGAAGAGCAATTGAGATGAATGGTGTGAACGTGTTACATTTTTAGGAAGTCTGTACTGTTACTCGGCTCTGGCAAAGGCTAACATGCTTTTCTGGTGGAGCAGAGGGCCTCCAAGAGGAGCAGCACAGACCTCACTGCCCACCTACACAACAGCACATCGAGGTCTCATTCCCAGCCTTTCCCAAAGCCTTCGCCAGCCCTGGAGATGGAGGCGTGTGTGGATGAGATGGGTGCCTCTCAGAGCAGCTCTCCAAATTACGTCACCGGAGAAAAACAAGGAATACAGGCAGGGCTCAGGGAAGAGGGAGGCAGGCAGACCGGAAGTGAGCCCAGGAGCAGGCAAGGGAGAGGAGATTGGCAGGGTCCCAGGTGCAGAGGCAAAAGGACAGCTCGATGCTGTCACCAACCCAGGAGTATCAGGCGAAGAGCATGGGCGTCCCGAGGACTGTGTGTGGCTGTGCTGGGACATGTGGGCGTATTTGCTATCTGACAGAGATTGCGCAGCATCTTCATCGTCCCTATCTAATATATTGATTGTGATTAATGCTATTACATGGCACCTCTGATTAATTAACAATGGCTTCCCGCTTGTGACTGCTCCTAGCCCAGCAAGTGCATCAGCTCTCGCCCAGCACATGCTGGCACTGGAATTCCTGGTCCCAACAGCAGGGGAGCATGGTGGCCAGGGAGCTAACAACAGGGCTGGAGGAGACATGGAAAAGCACCACGTTGGTGGCAAACCAAGCTTTGTCACAGGAAGAGCGAGGTCACCCATTTTGCCAGTAGAAAGAATAGCAGAGGCGAGGATGTCCATCTCAACAGATGGAGTAGGAGACTTGGAGAAGTCAGAGCTGCCCCTGTGCAGGGCCTTCATCCTCCTCACAGCCCCAGTGCCTTCATCCTCCCCACAGCCCCAGTGCCTTCATCCTCCCCACAGCTCCAGTTCCCAACCACCAGGCTGTAGGCTTTGATTTCCCTCTAAATGGAGGGCTCAGCATTATTTGGACAGGAGAGTTTGAGGCTCTTCATTGCCTCATATCTCCTCCTTCTTTGGCTTCTTTGGCATTTTTTTGCCCCGATAAAGTGCCTTGCCAGGGAAAAAGCACTATGGGAACTTCCTCGCCCTGACCTCCATGTCAGGGGAAATCAGCAGCCTGTGTGTCTGCAATCTCCTCTCTCCTGTGCTCAAAAGCCATCTTGATCTGCTGCTTGTTGGCACCTGCACAGGAACCAAAGGGGAGTGGTGGATTTTTGCAGCCTCTTCTACATGGACAACGGTCTCTCCCTGCCTTCCCTCTCATCCAGGGGCAAAGCCACCCTTTGACATCCCCTTCCTTGCTGTGTGTCCATCCTCCTCCTCCCTGAGTTGCCATCTCTCCTTGTGATATCTTTTTCATGGATGTTTTTTTGATAGCTGATAACCTGTTACCATGACAACCAGCCTCTGTTGTGACATTGGTCTTGAAACAAGCCCAGGCTGATGGTTTTCAAAGTTCCCACATGTCTCAAGCAGTCAGAGGGCTGCCTTTGTGCCCCCCATTCATGCCCGGCATGTTTCCAAGGCTGAGAGGAGGAGGGTAAAATTTCCCTCTAATGAGGGCAGTGGGTGCCTGGCTAAATTTGTATGTATTACTGAACCAGAGAGAGAGATTAAAGGAAAGAGGCTCCACTAAAGGATTAGCAGATTTGGGTATTCAACTATCTCTTTAAATTATTATCCCTAATTATGAGTATGATGAAAGTCCACTTGGTGAGGGATTAGAAAAGAGTCAGATGCAGCTCTTGGGGCTCTTGTGCTAGCGCCTGGCTCTGGGGAAGATCTCCATGGCACGCTTTTGTGTGCTCCACTCTGCTCTTGTTCGGGTGAAGAACAACTCGCCTAAAGGGGGGGTGAGGTCCTGGTGTTCCTTTTTCTCCCCTGTGAACCCAGTGAGATACCCATGTGTAGGAGAAGACAAAGGCGAGCAGGACCCCTGTCCCCTTCCTGGCTCCTCATTGTCTCTCTTTGCTTCCATTTCTGATTGAGCATGGGTTCTTTGTCTTCCCACATCGTGACATGATCAGAACCTCACCATCATTTGCAAAACCCTTTGGGGTCGCATATGTTCCAGACAGAAAAACTAGTATTTAAGACTCACTCAGTCTTTGCTACATATAGAGCTTTTGCATCTGCTACATTATTTTCCACTTAAAGGGCTCCAAAGCGTTTTTGCAAGGACAAGACTTGCATTCCTGCTGCTGACGGGACTTGTGGTGGGAGGGAAGAAGGAGGTGGCTGTCGCCAAAGTCACAACAGCTGAAACAGGGCCAGACACTGGAAGTGCTCAGGAAACAGGTGAGCTGAAGGACAGGGACTTCTTCCTAGGAAGAAAGCTGAAATTTGGACAGGAGACAGGGACTAAGCCACCTATGCCTGCAAAGTGCATGCCGAGAGATTTTAGGTCATTTTGGGGGTGCTGAGCCCGTGTTTTCCTGGCAAGCTAACACACTACTCCCTGGCAGCCTGCGGGATCTGGAGTGAGAGTCAACCGCAATGCAGCGCTGAGCACTGGGGACCAGTAAGGGGTCTAAGCACCAGGGTTGAACTAATTAAGCTCAAACACCCTCTGGGGAAGGGTCAGGCTGAGCAGGAGGGGAGAGGGGGAGAAGCAGCTGGCATTCATGAATGTGGGTTTTGTCAGAGCCTTGGTGGTACTAACCCCACAGGAAGAGCTGACCTTGCCGGCAGCTGGAAGAAGGACCCTAAAACCCCATGTGGACCATGTGTCGGGACAGCTGATCGGGACCCCCAAACCCAGCTGCAGCAGCTTGGGCTCCCTTGTGGCTGCGGTGTCAAGCTACAGATTTGACTGAATAATTTCTTTTTTGGGTGTTGGGGGGTGGGGGAGGGGAGGGTAAATTGCTGGCAAGAACTGGAAACAGCAATTAATAGGATTAAAAGTGTCATGTTTTACAGGACTGCATACACAATTTACAATAATGGGAACTGTAATTATAAACGCTCCCAACTGACGGGGAAGGCACAGCTTTGCGAGTTGCAGTGACTTATCCAGCACACCACAGCATCTCTGGGATGGGGAAGAAATGAGCAGCAGTGCCTGGGAGTGGCAGCATTTTGGGGGAGGAGTTGTTATATCAGATTGTAGAGAAAACCTGAGTGCTCCCAGGTGGGGAACAGAAACCACATCCAAACCAAACATCGTCATTGCTATTAGAGCTGCAGAGCTCCAAGTTATATCCTGGTAACCACAGCAGTATTGTCCCCAAAGAGGGATAACCATGGCTTTGCTGAGCTTCTTGCTGAGGAGAGGGGAGGAGGAGATCAGAGGGGAGGTGAGAAACCATGTTTTGATCACTATGGCTCAGTGGAGATACCTGCTCTGCATTTTTCTCTACAGTGGTGACCTTAGATTTGTGCATCTGGTAGAGTAAGATTGAATGATGGGCGAGGAGCTTTACAGAGGGGCAACAGCAGTTTGGTGAACTGAAAGGGCTCCTTGTACAGAGCTAGAGCCAGTGCCCCAGACATCTGCCTGCCTCTGTCACTGCCCTCTCCTCAGGGCATGGTGGCTCCATGGTCTACAACTCAAGGGAAAGGTCTTTGGGGTGTGCTTGGTGTGGTTAATCAGTGAGATCATAATCATGAGCCAAGAGGTGTCAGTAATTGTACTGTGCCACTTCGTTTCATCTGCAGCACATAAATTTGGGGGGATGTTGGGGCCAAGCAGAGCTGGATTTTTGGAAGGTTTCTATGTTGGGGACCTCTCTGAGGTTGGCTGTGACATGAACTCCTCTGCATGTGGCTGGCACCCAAAACTGGTTCTTCTGCATGCCTGTGGCCAAGGGCTCAGCTGATTCCCAGCAGGCAGGAGGAGACCCAGGCTCTGCATCATTACCTGGGTAAATGGTGCATCTTGAGCAATGCTGCATTGTCTCCAGCCTGGTTGGTGTGGGAGGCATCAGCTGGGTAAATAAACTAAGAGGCCTGAGAGAGGTGATCTGACCGCTGTTTCTATAAGCTTCATCTCACACCATTAACAACAGAAGCTGAATTTTACCTATTAGTTTGCAGCCCTGGGGCTGGTTTTGTGGTGCTGTTATGCAGTGGCAGGTCTGGATCCAGCTGGGCTGACTGGACCGAGCCTCTGTGCTCTGCAGCATCACGGTATTTTAGACCTGCTCTAATGTCAGCACTGTGGAAGCAAGCACATTTGGGTGGGGTCTGCCGTGTTTTTTGTCTGCCAGAAAGCAGTGAAGCTTCCCATAAATTGTTCCCTCACTGTTACATAGGTATAGTCCAAAAAGGTCTTGCTTTTCCAGGAAAGAAGCCAGGATTAAGTTCCCCATAAAGATCAGCTTTGGCATCACCAGTTCTCCATTTGAAAATAGGGTCAAGCCAGTCTCTGTGTTGTCCAGTACACCAGAGCTGTGACCTCTGGATTAATAGTTCCCAAATTAGGAGCCTTCCTTAGCCAGTGGAGTCATGAGCCCCTTGGAAATACGTTCCTAGGAACAGGGCTACGAAATGATCCCAGCAGTGCTCTAAGAAAATGGATCAGCGAGAAAGTCTGGATGCAACAGGGCTGGAAACTGCAACCACAAAGAAAGCTGAGATTGCCATTGCATGGGAACAGGTCCTGTTGGCAGGGGGGGAGGCATAAAATCCATTTCCTTTAATTTCTGTGGAAGACACCCACTGTAGCAAGGAGCAAAAAATGTGTCCTTCACCTGACACTAATCAGCAGTTACCGAGATCTTTGTGTAAAGATCTCCACAAAGGCACTGCAATATTTGGGGGATGCCAAGGGCAGAGGGTGGGCTAGATTTACTCAAATCCAATTTAGGAGAGATTTTTGTGTTGACTCTGAAATTCACAGCAAGGACAGAACAAAGCTCACGCAACACAAAAGCCTCCAAGGAAAAAAAAATAAAAACCACAAACAAGTGAGCAGCTCAGCATGGGAGGGTTAATTCCCTATTGTCAAGGAGAGGTGGAAAGCAAACCTCCTCAAGCTCGTGATGTGCCCACCTTCCTGCCAGGCTGGTCTGTAAAATCTCTGCCTGCAGATGAGACTCCTCCTTGTCTGTGCAGTTGTTGCTCCTGCACCATTTCAGCCTGGACCTCTTATGTTGTGTTTACAAGGTGCTTATGGAAACCTGATTTACAACTCGCAGCTGAGGAGCTGGGTCTGCGTTTAATGAAAAGCAAGAGTTAGGAGCAAATGTTGCCTTGGACAAAATCAGTTATTACAGGTTTACATTTTTTTTCAGCTAGATTTATGTCCCTGGGCAGCCCTACTCCGTGTCTGGAGATTACTGCTGCAAATAATTAATAAGTGAAAAGCTGGGCTGAAATTCCTGCATTTAAGCAGAAACCCATTCCCTTTTGGGCTAGTTTTCTGATGGCCAGCAAAGAACAGAACAGCTCCAAACTCCCTGTCCCTTTAGCTGGAGGCTTTTCCATGATGTTTCAGTAACAGTGTTCAAAGTCACCCTCTTGCTGATTTAAATGTTTCACAGCTTGCAGGGCCTTAAATGAGTTGTGTACGATGAACAATAAATTACATCGCAGCATGTGCAATTGGCTTCAGCCTAAACATGAAACACTCCTTTTCCTGAGTCAGCGAGTTTTCCCGGATAACTTTTAAGACTATTTGTGTTTAAATGTCATCTGCGCAGAGGATCTGGGACCTGTCTCTTTGAATGCTGAGGTCAATAACTGCCTACTGAACACTGGCAAGAATAATAAGGATTTTAGTTACCCACACGCCTTTTGCCAGGGAGATTATTGCTTTGTTCACAAAAGTTGTGTGGGGTTAGGGGTATTATAGGGGATTGCAAAACATGCCAGGAGGCTGTGGTGTTTGATGGCTGGAGCTCTGCACTGGGACTTGAGTCCCTGGGTTTGTCTATTAAGTCTGTATTTAGTCCCCTGCGGCATCTGCCCTTCCCATGCCTCAGTTTCCCCAGTGCTATTGGAGACAGTGGCTCCCCTTCCCTATAAAGTCCTATGAAGTAATCCTGAAAACCAGCTCGTATGAGAGGGGTTATATTTTCAATACGGTGTTAATAAATACTGCAATACGAATCATTCGGTAGCCTTACATATAATTATATACCCTCCTTAATTATTGAACAGATGCTTTAATAAAACATGCAACAAATAATTCAAAATCTATTCAAGGAAAAAGATGTGCAAAAATTCTTCCTGTAAATATGTACAAAAAATAATTTCTGTATTATTTAAAAATCAGAGCAGTCCTTTGCTCTATCTATAGAGAATAATTGAATAGAAAAATATTGAAGTTAGTAAACAGCAAATTAATAATTCACATAGTATTTACAGTCACAGTACACCATATTTTCCACCAAGTGCATGTTATCTTTTCGCCAATCGACCAAAGAGATGCTGCAGTCTAAGGCACTTGTGGTTGGGCATTTTTGTGAGCCATTTTGTGACTGGAGGATGCTGCTGTGAGCAACTTGTCAAGTTGTCCAGCTGACATTGAGACCGATGAAAACCTGCCAAGGTGGAAAGCCAGCCCCTGACTAGAGGTCTGCAACATTTCAGCTCCAGCGTCCGGAGCATCATACAACCCTTTCTTCCTGTGAGGACTAATGATCTCATTTGCATGCTTTTCATTCTGATTGCGTTTTCATGGACTGAATCCAGTTTATAGCACACAAAGAAATTGATTTTAAATTATTTTCCTTGCTCCTAGCTCTGCAATGGTCAGTTTGGGAGGTGATCGTCCTATATTAACATTTATTCTTCTCTGGAATTGTCTGAAAATCTATTACTTGGCCCATACCAAAAATCTGTGTGTTGCTCAGGAGAAATAAGAAGTCATTTAGGGTTGTCATTTGAAGATGAAATGGGGGTAGAAACCAAATTTTGCCACAGATCTCCTGTGGAATCTTGGTGAATCACTCTCACCCAACCTGGAACTGTGACTACAGTGTGCAAATCTAGGGGGGGAAGGAACAATTTAGGTCACCTGCTCTGCCGAGCCCCCCAGCCTGGCACTCCGGGGGGCAGTGCCAGGAGGCGTACCCAGATATTGGGTGCTCAGGGCTCCTTGGCGTTGAATCAGCACCCCACCGCTACAGGGGTGGCTTGAAAGCAGCTGCTTATTGTGGAAACGTGAGATGGTGTCTCCGGAGCAGCTTGTAAGCAAGCAGGTTGTACCCCCAAAGGCGGTCCTATCAGGCAGTGGGGGCATCGCTTCTCCATCCCTGTCCCCAGTCGTGACGCGGAGGAAGGTGTCCTCACACCTCACACACACAGCGGGGCAGGAGGAGACATCCCAAGGGCAGCGCTGGGACAACCTCCACAGGCAGCTGTGACCCAACTGGCAGACACCAGGCTGGGGATGTTTGTGCCTGCCTGCAACCCCCTGTTAAATCAAACCCCGGCAGCTACTGCCGGGGAGGTGTTTGCTGTGGGCCAGACCTTTGCTTTCAGCTCCCATCCCTACAAGAGGCTGAAGCACGGGAGTCAGACAGATTTAATGTGGGCAGCCCTCTGTCCTGGTTTGAGGACCATGACACCCTCCAGGGATGGTTTCAGACCTGAACTCAGCAGCACTTTGGTTCACATTCACTCCAACCTTTCACTTTTTTTAATGACACTGCCCAGGGCACATCTCTAGAGTTCATTGCATTTAAAAGCTTTTTTTTTTTTTTTTTTTTTTTTTTTTTTTTTGTGTCTAAATATGGGGG
>VZSF01002493.1:49973-107656 GCA_013398295.1 Chionis minor
TTTTTTTTTTTTTTTTTTTTTTTTTTTTTGGTGCTAAATCTTGGGGGAGAAGGCCTTTTCAGAGGCTCTCTGAATAGGTTTCTCTAAGATCTAGATTTCTATTGTGTTCCTTCCCTTTCTTCAGATCTGAAAATTAAGTGCTGCCTGACTTCTCCAGGAGTTTATCCCCAGAGCGGTCAGATGTTGCTTCCTTTCTGAAAACCCAGAGCATTCACAGTATCTGTGAGCTCAGAGGACTGGAATCGGGGAAAAATAAGTGTTTTTTCCTTTCTAGCTCACTGGTATAAATCCTGCTCAGCAAATGCCCATGTGGGGTGGTCCTGGCAGGAAAAGAGATGAGCCTTGTTTCTTGTCCTGAGCCCTAGACGGAGTGGTTCCGAAGGAGTGAGATGCCAAGACGTGCTCACAGTGAGGTGTTAACATGGCTGGGATGGAGTCAGGGAGCTTTTGGGGGAAGAGGCTGGGAGCAAGGGAACAAGTCTTCAGCCAGGAGTTGAGTGCTAAACCCAAAAGGGTGGAGGTGTCTGTGCTGAGCACGGAGAGAAGGAGCCGTGGCCGCGTTTGCAGGACTCGGAGACCTCAGCCCGCAGGGGTGTGTCTGGGTCCGCTGATGAGGGTGGGGAGGGGAGTCACCGGAGAGCTGCATCAGGGGTTATTTCTTCAATCAGGTTCCTCTCACGTTTTCTCCCGGGACCCCCTGACTGACAGCTCTCCAGCAGGGATTCGTGCAGCGCTGTCAGTCATTCATTACTGCCAGAGACGTTACGTGCTGACGGCAGCCGCTGATGGGACCGCAAAGGAGCAGGGGGTGTCTGAGGGACAGGAGGTACATTTTACTCCATCTATCATTTCCCTTCCTTGCTGGGGCTCGTGTGACTTTGTATCTGACAAAGACAGGGGTATTATCTTCAGCTCTGTGACCAGATTTTAATGAGACAATTCTTTCATTCCTGCTTTACATTCGTTGAATGCTTGGATACAGAGGAGGAATTGCACAAGGATTAAACCATTATCAAACCTGCCAGAAGTGGCAAGCCAGAGCTGCTGTCCATGCTTCCTGTCCCAAATCGCCCACAGAGACTGTGACGACCACCTTGCCCCAACCCACAGTCAGGAATTTCAGTAGGGGATGGTCAGACGGTTTGGGGTGAAAGTTACCTGTGAAAAACAACTTCTTACCCTTCAGGGTTAAGACTGTAAGACCATGGAGCATAAAAGGCAACTATGGGTTGCCTTTTCCATCAGGTGAAGGGTCTTCATACAGGTTATGACTAGAGACTCCACTTGTGCTCTTACATGGTAAAGGGCTGGTGGGGCTGAGTGTAGAGATGTGGTTAAGCATCCACTGGTGCCAGCAGGGACTGGCTCTAGAGTGCCTCAAATGAGAGCAGGGACTGTGGGCTATCCTGAGGGTGCAGCGTGGATGTACGTCAGGTCCAGCCTGACCAAAATGACCCCTTTGGTTCATCTCTTTTCATGCATTTCCTTGGACACTCACAACCTCATTAGGGAAAGCAGAGGAAAGTGAAATGGTGTGATCCACAAGGCAACACCTTCTATTTTCACTTCTCCATCATCTCCCACGTTTTTTGGTTCCCATCATCTATAACTGCCTGCTTGGGTGAGGTTCTTGGTCCCAGAACAGTGACTGGAGAGAGGTGCCGCAGGTTTTGTGTGATTTTTCTCTCCTGGCACCCCTGCAGTTGTCCACTCATGGGTGTGGTCCTGGCATTGTCCCACTCTTTGGGACCCAAATTGGCAGGTGTCTAAAGGCAGGGGCCGGCTATTCCTGGCAGCAGTATCTGTTCTGCCATCCAGGTGAGACCTTCCCCTTTTTCAAGGGGATGCTCTATTCCTTTATAGTTTTATCACTAGAGATAGATCCACAGGTAAGGACCCTTTTCTGGGCCTTTGGCATGTATTAATATATTTAGCATGTTTCATGCTAATGTTGCTGTTTTCTTTTGCTCATGAGAACACCAAAAGAAGAACTGAAGTGAGATTTAGATGATTTTCTTTTTTCTCCAAAAAATATGAAGGGTATTATTCACAGTAAAGCTATATTTAAGTCAACTGAAACACAAAGTCTGTCTCCCCCTCTCTATACATATAATGTAATTTCAACTACAATGTAAAAATGAGGAAAGTTATGCCTATAAAAGCTAATTATATTCAAAGACAATTAGTGTAAACGAGACGTCAACTGATCAAAAATATTTTTGCATTTATAAAAAATTTAAATTCTAGTCAGCCTGATTGTGCAGGAAACAGCCTAAAAATATCACATCTCAGATTTCTTGAGACAGAATTTCTGCCACTGAAATTGAAGAAAGGAACCTTCCAGGTGTGCAGGGGAAGCTGAGCACACTCCGTCCCATATACCTCCAGAAACATCTAGAAACCAAGCACTATCCTCGTGGATTAATAATGAATATGGTACAGTGAGGAAGTGTCAAGACCAGCTCATTGGTCATGGCTGGTTAATGGTTACCGCTACAGCTCCCAGCCTAAGAGTTTTACTTAATGTTGGTATAACCACATCAAAAACCAGGTGTCCACATCTGCCTCAGCCTCCATTAGAGACAGTGGGCTGTTGGGCAGGCATCATGTCACCCAAAATAAGCCAAACAAACCCCTGCTCCCTCTCACCTCTCAAGCCCCTAAACCAGGAGCCCAGGGAGAGAACCTTGCACGGAGCTGTCTGCATGGGAGCACTGCACATTAGATGTGATAAATCCCACCCTCAGTGTCTCTCAGTTGAAGTGTTTCTCTTGCTGTCAGTGCCTTTCTCAATGTTCCTCTCTATTTCAGGTTTTAAAAAAGGCTGATGTTGCTGCTATCTATAGGTTATGCAAATGAAACTTTTTTTTTCCCCCCCAAAAATACACCACTTTCTTTTGCTCTGTTTCTAGATAGGAAGAAGCTAAATACCTAGCTCAGCTTGGCAAAGGAATGATGGTGGGAATTACAGAGTAGAAACCTATAAAATCCAGATTGGAGTGGAGGACAAGAACAGGGAACAATTAAATTTTTGACTACTAATCCAGGAACGAAAGGGTGTCCAATTATCAGATAACAGGTTGAAAGGCAGCAAAAGGAAGGCGTTCCCACAGGACACATCAGCTGGACAGCTCGTTCCTTGGGGACTTGTGGGAGGGAAAAGAATAAAACACCTGAAAAAGGTATTAAGAGTATTAAACTTGGTGGTCCAGAAGTGAACTCTTTCAGTGAACTTTTGGTCTGACACCATTCTTATGAAGTCTGCTGGTGTGAAACATTAACCCCAACCACTGTTGCAACCCCAAAAGGAATACCAGTTCAAACACAGTTGTCCGGTCCTGGGCAGACAGTGGCCATTAGTGATAGGAGGAGATTCAACAGATATTGGTGGCTTTAGTAGAAATATCATCTTCTGTCCAAAAGCAAAGGAGCCCAGCTGGACTCTAGGAAATGGGAAGCTGATCTGCTGCATGGCCTCAGGCAAAGCATTTCCTTGGTATTGCTCCTGACCCTGCTCTGTCTTACTAATACAATGGTCACCCCTGTAGGGCAGGAGCAATCTTTTACTATTTGTCTGTTCAGTTCTTTGGAGAAATCATCCCATCTCTCAGGCAGTGCCTCTCATTGTGCTTGCAATAGAGACCCAAATTGGCAATAATTATGTCTGTTATGGAAAAAAAAAAAATCCATTCCACTGTGTATTTTACTCTGCGTATTTGAAGCTGTTCCATTTACAGACACCCTCCATGTGTCACTCCACTTACGAACTCTGATGCAGATGGTCCAATTATTTATTAATCTGGTTTTAAAATATTCTCAGAGCGTTTCAGCGGGAGACAGTTTCTTCAAGGTCCCAATTTCAGCGGAGTCAATAAGAGTTTTGCTGTTGAATTTGCTGGAGAGCAGGACTGAGGCTTCTTTTGTCCTTTCTGACCTTCCCTTTCACATGCTACCAACATCTCTTAGACCTGGGAGAGCCAGTTATTCTTGTGGTGCAGTCATATTTTTTAAATGTCTGAAATTGAATGGATTAAGTCTCAAATCTTTGCCTGCATCCCTAGAGGCTCACAAGCCATGGTAGCATGGATAAGAAAAAGCATAAAAAATTCTGTGAATTAAGTGTTAAGAAGCTGGGGATTTTTTTTTTTCCTTTCTGCCACGTGTCCCAGAAGAGTCGGGACATCAGGGATGTTGGGAGCAGGCCTGAATGAACTGGTTTTAGTGGCAGCTCCTTGGATTTTGCACCCCTCTTTATGAGTACATGAAGCCAATCAGGTGATTCATCCAACCCAGGCACCACAGCGGAATTGGGCATCACGGTGACCCGGGGTTTTTCCTTGCTGTGACATGGAAGATGTCTCATTGCAGAATAAGCGTAGTTAGCAGATCAACCATCAAGCTAGCCCCCAGCCGTATTCACAGGCTAGGACTTGTGTGCTGCACTGAAAACCAAAGGCCAAATTCACCCAAACCATAGGGGACTTCAAGTGTCAGCCTGGGGACTGTGCAGAGGAGGAAAAATGCTAGGAAACACTTTCACTGCCCTGTTGATTTTCCAGCACCATCCATTGAGCATCATTGCTGATGTGCTCAGGGGGGTGATGCACAAAAGGGGTCCAGAAAGCATTCTGAGATCTGTGCCTGCGGCCTCCCGCTGGCTTCACAGGATGAGGTCTGAAAATAGCTGCAGCCTTCAAAAGATCACAGCAGAAAATAATACACACGAGACTTTCCTCTTGTGCATCCTGTGAACCTGAGGTCATGGTATGACACTGCTATTGCCACAGCCAGCCTGAGCACACCTGGGAGAAGGACTGCCTTGTACTGAATGGCACCGAGTGTATTTTAGAGGTCTGAACCTCTGCCTCCAGTTCAATTCTCTGCCCCGCGTGCAGGAACAGCTGGAGAGACGGAAAGGAACAGGGCAGCAGGTATCCCCAGTGTGGGTCTTTATTTGGCCTTATATCCTGACCTGCCTCTCAAAAGTACCTGTCATTCAAATCCCATCATTGCAAGGTTAAGGTCCCTTTTGTTGCATCAAGTGAGTAAATTTAGAAACAGTTAGTTAATGGGTACATTTGTCTTCTGCCCATTAAATTACAGTGCAGCAAAAAAGGTTTCCCGGGAATAAAACAATTATTGTGGAAAATGAAAAGAGCTGTTGGTTTAATTCCCTTTTGTAACGAATTGTTTGGACAATGCAACATTTGAACCAATGAGCAGGAAACAAAGGAATTCTGCCATTGAAGAGAAGTGCAAGTCCTCCCAGGGCTGCCGCCAACAGGGTGATGCTCCCGCTCCCGGCTCCAGGGCTTAGACCATCACTGCGTGAAAGCGCTCGCTGCACCTCGGGTCTCGGAGGGAAATGCAGACAAGAAGGACACTGAGGGCTTCTGCTTTGCTGAAAGAAATCTTTAGCTCATCTGGGCTTTTGCTGCCATGCCCCTTCATGCTTTTCCTCCATATTTTTTGGCTTTTTGTAGACAGGGGTTTCTGTCATTTCAAGACCCCTCGGCTTTAGAAGTAGCTCAGATCCTTACCCTGCAGCTACAGCAGGCAGGATGCGAGGGAGCAACATGGCGTTTAGTCCCAGGCAAGACTTGGGCAGGTCTGGAGTTGATCTGGTGTGGAGCAATGCCCAAGGTGCAGCATCCTGTTATTAAAAAAAAAAAAAAAGAAATCTCAGTCCCTAATCCAAATATTAGAAATTTGATAAACTTGTGAGGCTTCCACCTCAAACAGGCTGGTCTCACAAGGCTCCAATATATGCCTTCTGGTACAAATAGTATTCTTACACTTGCCGCTGTAAAATCCTGCACACATCAGAAGCAGAAAGATGTATTTTCCCTTGTGACTGACATCTCTGCCCCTAGAACAGAGAGAGGGCAACTGAGCTCCTTGAGGAAGTCTGGCTTCTGTGTGTCTGCAACACAAAGACTTGATGTTGTTGCTGAACATACAGTGATTTTGATGCTTCTGGGCCGAAAAAGACAATTGAGATCCTGCAACATGGTGGAAAACAGGGTCCCCCTCACAGCTCTCGTGCATTATTGATACCTCTGTGCCTGGCCACAGGAAGGGCTGGGCTAGGGTAGCATGAGGAGCAGACCACCCAGGCTTAAAGGAGAGGTCTTCAACCCAGAAGCAGCATGGAAACAGGCTACAAACATAACCAGAGCAAGGTGTTCTCATGAGCTTGGGAGTCCAGGAGAAAACAAACAGCTGACAGGGGACCTGATTTATACCTGCAAATATGCAAGAGATGGGGATCTCTGGGGAGAAAAAAAGAGCTGTTCAAGCCCCCCAGATTATTTTGCAACAGAAATATTTAATATAGATAGAGCTGGAATGATTTTAGGGTGAAAATCATAAGGAAGTTTCTAAGTGACCAAGTAAGGAAGTTTTGGAGGACCTTTCAGGAAGGAGTTGGGGCATTAAATTGAACTGATTTTATAATGGACCAGAACATGTTTGCGAGACAATTAATATGACATGCAATAACAGGAGGCTGGAGCTGACTGCTGAAGTGATCTCTTCAATCTTCTGTCAGTTCAAAGCAGGTTCCATTTCTTAATCTAAAGGCATTTACCTCAGCTACCAAGGGAAGATGTATGGCTGGCCACCAGCACAAGGGCCTCTCCCAAAGCCCAGAACTGCTTCCTATGGTCTGTGTTTGGGCTGGAGACTCTCAGTTCTTGGTCTAAGGAGCTACCGTGGAGCTCCTGTGCAAGGCAACAAAAATCTGTGTACCAAAGAAACTCCCTCCTCTGAAGTCAAACCCAACAGTGCTCTCTTTCTGGAAAAGCCTCCCTTGAATGCTATTAGGCTTTTTTTTTCTCTGGCTACAAAGATAAAGGTGTGTTATTCCTAATACAGAATCAAGCCAGAAAAGGCATCCACAGAAAGAGTAGAAGCATTGTGGTTCATGACACATGAAGGCTGGGCTGGAGTCAATATGAGGGGAAGACCCTTCCCAGCCCAGGAGAGCATCATCCACACCACGTGGGGGATTTTTGTTCATTTTCTCCCATTGCTTCTCCTTGAACTTTGCTAAATAATCACTCTCCCTCCCTGATCTTGCAGCTTTTGGCGGGCCATGTGCACAGTGGGGCTACCTGTCCCTCTCCAGCCTTTTTGCTGACTTCTAGCAGGGGTATTCTGCTGTGCTAAACTCCCTCTGGGTTTTGTGAATCTGAATCAGGACAAGCAATCCTCAAATCGGCCATGATCACTGAAAGCAACCAGCTCCAAACTCACACACATGCGTGCGCGCGTGTGCGGAACAAGTAAACCTCAAATTGGTAAACAGCTTATTGCTCATTTAATATTATCACTCAACAAAGCTCCCAGTTTGCTAATACACCTGGGTGATCTTGTTACAATTACTGTTGAATTGTGGAGGAGCATCCTCCAAAACAGTTCCAGGTAGATAGCACTTGCCTGCAGACAGCTCTGAGTATCTCCCGAGTGAAATAAGTACTGTTTCCACCTAAATAGGATCTAACGAGCCATTCAGAAGAACACCCAAAAAAAAAAAAAAAAGTCTTTGCCCTGAAGAAAAGCATCCCAGAGTATTCCACAGGATCTCCAGCCTGCTGCTGGCAGTGCTTGTCTCTCATATAATACAGGCTGAGACAGTTTTCTTAAAATGTAAAGGAAAACACAGAATTCGGTGGAGGAAGTAGGGGTCTTTAAGGTACAGATTTCATCATTGCTCCCAAGAGTCGTGGTCTTCAGTTTCACAATATCTTATCCTGTCACACTTGCAAAAAATCTTGTTAGAGATAGGTTGTGGTCGTCCCAGAGACGGCTCCGATGACAGGTCAGAGCTGAGTGAGGTCTCATCACAGGTTCACAGTAGTGCTGCAACGACCACTTCACAACTCACAAAAGCACAGAATTATGGCAAACTCACGGAAAAGAAGTGAATGCCTACCTGAAAACCTGCTGGGTTGCGAGGGCATGAGCCTCGGGGTAGGGCAAGGAGATGCAGTTCTCCATGTAGTCCACACCAAGGTTTGCAGAGAGCAGTAATGGCTTTCGTCAGCTGAGCTGATACAGGTGAAGAACTGGCCTGACCCACAGAAAAACCTATGTCAAGTACAGGCCAGATACAGAGGCTCTGGATTAACCTGGGTGTACAGAAAGAGGTGAGGTTGGGCAGGCCTGTGAGGTAGAATGGTTCTAGAGAGAGGAGGGAAAGGCTGCAAGCCCCAAATGGAGAGAGGGAATGATGCTGAGCTACAACCGAAACCAGGGGTGAGCAGCCCCTTTATTGTAAGCCTTAAACTTGAGAGAAACAGTGTTTCATGGACAGAAAACTGATTTTTAACCTCAAGATCATGTCCAACTCTTGGGGGTCAGGGAAGAAAAGGAAAAAATCAGAGCTGGATCAGCTCTCTGGTGAAAAATATTCCCTCCCCATTGACTGAGCGTCTCTATTCAGGTTCATGGGAGGAAGGAGAAGTCTGGAGCCTAAAACACAGCAAGGGTGAGGTGGCTTAGACATAACCTACTGTTCTTTATATCTATAGCAGTCCTATTTTCTGGTCCTGCACTGTGCAGAGCAGAAAGTCTCCTCTGGGGACTTGAGAACTGTGAGGAGCTTCTGAATCACAGAAGCTTAGAGATAAAATGTGTTTAGCATCAGGTTAAAAAGCTCTTGCCACCTCCCTGCTCACTTTCAGCCATTAATCTGCTCTTGAGACATTTTATACCCGAGAAACATGGGGAGTAAAGATGGATGCAGGAGGAATCCCAGTCAGATCAGTTCAGAGCTCGTGTTTCCATTTGCACCTGGCTGCATTGTGGACCAGGACCAACAAATCTGTCCCCAAGGAAGCTGAGAAAAATTGATGGTACCTGCTCTCTATGGGACCACAAGCTAATCCTTCTAGGAGAGATTTGCAGATTAACATTGTCAGTCTGCCAGGGAAACCAATCCTGCATGAGTCAGAGTAACGTATCATGACCCACTGAAGCCAAATGCAAGTGAAAACATTGCTGCCTAAAAGGGAGTGCAGCGTCCTTCCACAGACAGTTTCCCTTCTATGTATCTATCCTTTCCCCGGCCTCACCAAAGGCTTCATTTTGAAGTTGGTTTTCAGCCAGATCAGCAGAGCTGGCCAAGTGCACAGCCACACAAGTGCCAGCAGCAGCACCAGAGAGCTAGCAAAAACTTCCCAGATGTCTGTGCGACCCATAGTAAACCTGTGCCCAGTGGCCTCTCTGCTTTACTAGAAGCTTTAAAAGTACCTCCTCACAGCTGCTCCAAAAAGCAATTCAGCTATGGAGGCTCCACTCCTGGGGACCTTGGGATTATTCCTGGGCAGGTAGCCTGAGACTCCCCAAGAAGAGACCCTGCTTCCTCGTCCAAACTCTAAACCAGCCTTGCTTTCTGCTCTTAAAGGGTGTACAAGGGATGGTCAGATATGGCTGATAATGAGGGACAGGACTCTGGAGGTGAGCCCAATGGCTTTCCACTAGTGTCTTTAATAACCAAGTTAAAGGAGAAGTCCTCAGACACGTTTTGGGGAGGTGCAGTGTGGCAGCGGCTGCAGGTAGGCTATGCTGCTTTATGGTCCTGCTGAGGAGGTCTCACCTGGAGAAGACCCAGGTTCTCCCCAGGCTGTATTTTAGGAAGTAGGGCTTTTGGAAATGTCTTCTACTTTAGCCAGGATGCTCTCAGTTTTAATTCAGTATTAATACTTAAAAAGAAAGGCTGTAATAGGACTGTTTAATATGCCAAGGCACTTTGGGATCCTCTCGCTGCTGCCCAGTGGGAATAGGTAAGCTTTTCTATGTGTGACAATCTCCATAACTGAGTATCAAAGTGCAAAAAGCCTGGGCACACCCTCACTAATGCCTGTTCTTTTAAGGCACCCCCACAGGATGGGTAACAGCATTTCCCTTGTAGCCCCTTGCTCCCTGTGTCTGTCCCGAGATGTTGCCCCTGTCATCTTTCACAGCTGCACCCTGTGATGTTTCTCCTGAGAGAACAATGCAGGTGGACGTGACATACTATACGCAGACATCTATGCCTGACAGTCTGGGGTGAAAAAGGAGAAATCAGTGTATGTAGGGAGGTCGTGTAAAGAACAGACAGGGAGGAAAGGAAAGGTGATGGCAGAGTCATTTGGGCAGGGTTGAGTGACTGCCTTTGCGTATCTGAGCTTGTTTGATAGTTGGTGCAAGAAAAATACTGATTTTGCTTCTGGAAAACAGTGTGCAAGGGGCTGTACAAAGCTGGGGACGGTGCAAAGCCCTGCCCCGAAGGGCTTGTTGTACCCCAGGACAACGAGCAGGTAACCAGCCTTGAGGTCCCCCTGCCCGAAATCCTGAGCCCCGAAGCGGATAGGCCAAGCATCCCCCAGGTCAGGGCAGGACCACATCTGCTGGCAGTGTCGACATGGCGTGACTTTAACACATTCAGCCCGAGCAGCGTCTTATCCCTGCCTCATGGGGAAAACCAAATAACAAATCTCCCCGGGTTGCCGCCTCGCTGTTTCTACACAGCCGGCGCTGCTATCGACTGCGGCCAGCGTGCAGGCAGTGCCCGGCAGGGCTCGGTGCGTGCTGCCAGCCTGTGTTTACTCCTCGCACCACAGCTCTCCCCGCCTCTGTTTCCTTTGCAGTTTCACACCTCGCTCCCTTTCATCACATTACGCCGGGGTGACCGCTTCCCCTCTTGCCTTCCCTCTCCTGCGCTCCAGCCCAAGCGCCGAGCGTCGCCTTCGCACGCCCGAGTTACCTGCAGGCTGTGCAAATAAAATCATTCCCGCCGTGACAAACGTGCCCGTATTCCTGGTTCACCTTGGGGAAACTCTCACTCGGCTTATTTCCCTGTTTCCCTGCAATCTAATCAGGTAAGGAGGGAGGCAAGCTTCCCCCCTGTAATGACAGGCAAATCTAATAGTTGCAGGCTTGGATTATTTATTTTTTTTTTCCCTATTAGCAGTGAATTTAACCAGAAAACAAGCTAGTCAGGAGAGACCCAGGCGCCCTCTTCTCTGTTTGTAATAGAGCCAGCCCTGAAACACGTGGCAGTACGGTAGAGCACGTTTCAAGAACTGCCCCCTGTGTGCTCATGTTCATCAGCACTGTTGCCGGGCAGACTTTCATCTCTGAAGTCTCCAAAGAAATTAAAGAAAATAAATAAAATTAAAAATTCAAAAAACTGTTGCTCTCCTCCCAGCAGGAGGGCAGGAGGGCAAATTTGCTGGAGATCCTGGATAGTGAAGCCCAGGACGCAGGTCCCACCCGGAGATCCCACTCAGCTTCCCTGGTTGCTGACAGAGCCCAGGGATGCTGGCCAAGCACAAGAAGGAGAGGATGTGGAGGACGCAGAAGGAGCATTTCCACCTGCTAGGCCCTGGGGCTGTCAGAAGTCCTCCAGCTTCTCAGGATGATTGCAGGTACCCTTGTCAGCAGGCACCACCAGTTTCCTTTCCCACTTGTTGCTCCTCAGAAAAAATCTCTGAGTGAATTTACCACCTGTGGAAATGCGTGAACGCAAGAGATGAAGGCAGATGCAGCTTGAGCAGGAGCCACGGATGCAAGCACTGTGTGTCTGCCAAGGCACCTCCACCCTGCTCTGACATCCCTGGAGCCGGGGACCTTGCTGAGCACTGGTACTTCATGGAGGCTCACACAACAGCTGGAGGTACTCATTTTGGAAATTAAGTTTAAAAAAATCATCTCCCACTGCCCATTCCTTTCAGCAAGGACACAAATGTCAGACTGAGGATTTGTGTGTAAATGTATTGAATAAGAGAAGCCCCCTGACTAGGTGGATGTGCAGTATTAGGATAATTTCCCTCAAAGGCTGGGTTTTCTTTCACATAATGCTGGCAGGAGGCTCTGAAGGACACCCACTCTAACACTCCTGTGGGTGGACAGGGCTGCTGCAAGGGACAGGACCTTCCTCCAGAGCAGACATGGGCTACTCCAGTGCTCAAGGCTGAGTCACGCTCCGACTGCCCGAGCAGCAAAGGCACACCAGCAAAGATCAGTGTCCATGCAGGTGGGCGTCCAGCCACGTTTAATCATTTGCACTCCAACATCCATGTTTATTCAAGATCTCAAAGCCCCCGACAAATGCAGACAAATGAAGTCTCCAGTTGGCCATGTGTGGTGGTAAGAGTTGTTACCTTGATACACAGAACAAGGATCTTGGCATGGAGATTGCCCCAAACCCAACGGCACATCATTGGCAGAGTTGCAGGAGGGAGAGCCGGGGCCGGGACCTGCTTTGCCCATGTCGACCTCAGACGGCCATGCTTCAAAGTGCACTGCAGCCCACAAGGAGCCCCAGCAGCTGCTGCAGGTACTTCCTATTCCCAGAGCATCGCCGTGAAGGGTGATGGCTGGGTAATGAGTTTCTTTAGTCTTGCCTGAATGCTTTCGGCTCTGCAGACACGACTTCTCAGCGTTCAGCACCAAAGAGCAGATGAGTAGCTGATTACACACTACCCTGCCCTGAACACAAATCTCAACAATTAGTGGGACTTCTTCCAGGTAGTATGCATCCGTGAATAGGGACCATTTCTGTGCTCAGCTCTGCCAACCCCAGTCTGCAAAGGCAAGGAAAAAAACCCAGGAACTTTCAAAAACCTCTTAAAATCTTCATGGCCCATCAAAGCCCAGGAATACCACACTAAAAGATCTCAGCCCTTGGGACTTCCAGCCCTGGTCACTTTGCACCCATGGCACCCAGGGCAAAATGATGAGAACAGCATCCCTCTTTCCTCTTCTCTCTCTGATGGCCCAGCTGGTGACCATCTTGCATCCCAGCTGCTTGCAGTATGAAGGGTAGTGAAGGAATAATTAGTCCTGCCAGAAGACAGCAGGTCATCGTCAGGGAAGTGGGCTGGCCAAGCATCACGTTTTCCATGTTGCTCTTAGCTTGGTGCACCAGGAAGTGGAGTAGCTGGATGGATGAAAGGCACAATCCCATCCTAAAAGCTGACTGCAGATTAGAAAAACAATAAAATCTCTACCACTGGAGAGAGTGGTGGAGCGGTGTCCCTGTGCAGCTCAAGTGGCTGAAGCCTGTGGTTGGTGCACACCAACTTTTTGTTCCTAACACTTCCTAAGAGTGGATCGAGCACCAGCTTTGTTGCTTGTGCCTTTGGCATCACTACTAAGGCAAAAGAAAAGCCAAGCCAGGAACAGGCACTTGACTCTTTCTGTGTGGAGACACAACTAAGGGAGCTGCAGGTTGTTACGGAGGAGACGTGTTGTTTCAGAGGAAGGTAGCCTACCCCCTAGCTAAAGGAGGATGCTGGAAGACCTGTCACAGCCCAGTCTACCTAGATGTAGTTCACCAAGTTAAATAACCTAATCCATGTATGGCAGGAGGAACCTCACATGGCAGAAACAGGTTCTGTATCTGATACATCAAATCCCATGGGGAGGGAGCAGAAGAAACAATTTGACAAAGCACAATAAAGACCAACAACAGAGAGGGTAATAATTCATGTTTCAATAGGGCATCTTTTGTGCTGAAGGTTACAAATGATTGGGCCACTGTTTGAAAGTCAGCCACCTCCGGAGTGGAACATAGCCATGCATAACATCTGACATTGCCTCAGTGTGGATGTATTTGTTAATATGCAAATTGCCAATCAGTATATCTTCAAAAGGTTATTGCGGAGTCAGATAATAAATCAGCCCTATGTAATGCTTAATATCTTTATGCTGACAGTGCCGAAACCTCAGAGCCCTGGCACTGTTTATATATACACACAATTCTCTGTGTGTATTTCACTCTTACACACACAATAATCTTGTGTGCAAAACTCTTGTGCAAAAAGAAGACAAAAAAAAGAAAAAATAGAAAAGGGCTTCTGTACCTCACTTTACTGATGTTATGGTTATTCTTAGATTTATTTCTACCTTTTCTCCTCTCTGTTTTATATTCTGCCTGTGAAAGGGAAAGCTGGATTCCCCAGCTGGGTGGGAAAACACAACAAGGCTTTTCACCAGGAGTTATATGCAGGCAAAGAGTGAAACGCATGGATTCCTGCAGCTTCTTATACAGGAGGCCTTTGGCCAGGGCAGCATTGGAAAATCAGAATTAATGTTGTGCAGCTTCCCCCAGGGATAGTGCAGCCAGTGCTGCCAGTACCTTCGGCTCTATCCTCTTGAGCTGCTCTCGGCTGGAAAGTTGTCACGTGAGGCAAAGGATTTGGGGATTAAGCTGCCTGTTCTCCTTTCCCATGGTTTATTTTTGCTGCACTTCAACTAAGTGGTCCTACAGGTTTATGAGCTCTGGACTGTGCTCCCGTGGCAGGGGGGAAGATGGTGTTGAGAGTCGGCAAGAGCGTGCTCGCCCTCCTCCTAATCCCAGCTTTTCCCCGGGGAACTTCACCTACTTTTCCAGCACTCAGGGTGCCATGAAAGTAGAAAGTAAGTGAAGGAGCAACGTGACCACTCCTCCCATGGCCGACCGGTTTGAGACTCCCTGCTTTTATCCCCTCCCTTATCCCATCCCTTGCTCTGGCTGCTCCACGCTGCCGCTGGCTCTCCCATCTAATTCTCAGCCCCCTGTGCATGAGCCTGAGCTGCCAGTCCTGCAGACACCTCCCACCCCAGCCCTGTGCATCCTTCCCCAGATCCCCCTGGAGAAGTATTAACAGTGGTGGTTGGTTTGGCCCGTTGGTGTTCCCGTACATCATCCCTGCACAAGTGCATCCCGCAGGCAGCTACTCTGCTGTCTCTCCACCCACCGACTCAGCAGAGACCTGCTGAAGAAACACTTCGTATTTGTGGCTGGTTTTTAGCTCACTGCCAGTAAAGGCAGCTCAGCCTCACTCTGTAACTGCATCGTTTCCAAAGGACATGCCTCTGCCTCCAGTGCGCGTTTGTGCCAGCAAGCATTTTGACTTTCCGCCAAACATTTAAGTGACCTTTATGGCAGCATTGGAAGGCAGGGCTCTGGAGCTCCACCACCCGTGGTCTCTGAGGACCTCTATTCTCCCCTCCACCGCCTCCTTCATATATTTTTGTTTAGCATCTCTGCTTGCAGGGTTGCCTGAGACGTTAAAAAGAAATGCCTTCCCCACTAAGACATTCTGTGGTAATAAGGAACTTGATCTCACATAAATTGGGATGTTCTGAGAACCATTTTAATTTCTGCTAATCGGCAGATGAAAAATGAATTACTTCAGATGTCATGTCCTACTGCACGAGTCTCGTAACATTTGGAAAAGCCGTAACAGAGTTACCCAGTAATTGAAGGGCTCTACATGAGTGAACTTTGTAATTGCATATTCTTCTCCTCAAGTCTGGGAGGCAGAAAGGAAAAGTGGATCAGGCCATGTCTTAATGAAACAGCTCAGTCCTGCAGCACTACTGAAGCTAAAAGTAAACAAACTGCGCTCGTTATTTTATATCACAGCTCCCTGGCCACCGTGGCAGCCCTGTGTGTGATGTGCTGTCTCCCAGTCCACTGCCCCTCCACTGCTCCTGCTTTCAGCCCCGCTCCAGGCGGCCCTCAGCCCCGGCGGCAACCTTCACCCCGACTGCACCAGTGGCCAGGAGCTGCCCCCATCCCAGCGCTACCCCACTCTGCAGGAGACACGGGCAGCTTTGGAGGCACAAATGGCTTTGGAGGGTTTCCATCTCTGAGCTGCTCATCCTGACCAGCCTGGGAGGAGGAAAAGCAACTGCATAGTATCCTCATCCTCTTGCTGATTCCCTGTCTCTGCTCCCAGCTGGGAAATGCTGCCTTTGAGGACGGGAAACATTTCTGTCTGCACCTTATTATTGGCTTCTGCTTATTGAACATGCACGCGGCTCCCCCAGTTCCCCACCCTGCTGCCCTCGGTCCTGGATGGGGGTCACTTGAGGGTCCTATGGCAAACAGGAACCCTCAAATCCTGCCGTACATGTCATTCTCCTCTCCCTGGCATTGATGAGTTGGTGGTACCGGCATGAGGCAGCTCTTGAGCAGTTGTTGTACTTTTGGAAGGAGCATCTCACTGCTGTAAGGCTGACAACAGCACCTGGCCATTTTCTCTTTCATGAAGAACGCGGGGGGCAAATATTAGAGAATAAAGATTTTCTCAAGTCTTATGTTGAAGGGGTTTCCAGCTTTCTCAGGAAAAAAAACCCAAAAAAATCCCACAGAAAAATGAAAAAAAGTCTATTGCTCTGTTTGTTTCACTATCCTTAAAAGTGGGATCTATCATTTGGATGGTGCAACCAGCATCCATTTCTGTGGATTTTCCATGGCTGCTCCTCAGCGGCTGATGGCATAATGTTTTCTGAAATGCCCATTAGCTGAGTATCTTTATGAACAGCTTCCCAGGGAAGCAGCTGCAAAGTTCAATTTGCTGAATTATGAGCACATCTCTGATAAGAATTGCATTCTATGATACTTGCATGCTGAAAGCATTAACTTTATACTTTGAACTTTTAAAATACGCATTGATGGATCTGATCAGGGCCAAAGAAGTAGAAAGGTGAAGGTCCCCACAGAGTAGAGATAATAAGGAATAATTGCTCTCTTTTTTTTTTTTTTCATGAAAAAGAAGCAGTATATTTAGAAGAATTCTATTTAGCTGAGGCTTTTTCACTAGGAAAAGCCATTTGTACAAAAAAAAAAAAAAAGGAAAACGTCTTTAATTGGTTGAGAATGTATTACGATAAGCCATAACTTAAGGGCACTTGATTTGTGCTGAGGAATTGTGTGGCTTCATGGAGTCGCATCAGATTTACCCCAGCATCTGAGGAAGCAAAATTGAGCTCACTCTTGTATCTCACGCAAAATAAATCTAAGTATTGTCTGAAATACTTTTATTTTTTAATTAAGAAGAACCAGAGTGGAAAAAACAGTCGATTTCTCTTTGAGAAGAGACTAGATTGTTCTAGCTTACAAAATAGATGTGGTTTATAGTAAATCTCCAGAAGTTAAGGCCTTGATACTTTGGGTGAAAGACCAAGAGCTACAGACTAGGACACTTCTCCAGGATGCTGAGACAGCTCTGCTCTGTATTCAGGACAAGTCTGGAGCTGAACTCGCTCTAACACCCAAGTGCTCGGGGGTATTCAGGTATCTCGATTTCACATGCGCAGCACTGTGATTTTGATGCACTGAAGGCTCTTCACTTAATCGGTGCTATTATCACACCTGATGAGGCACAGCAGGTGATATCTGAGATGCTTGCTTTTTGATTCCTTGCAACTGAGCAACATTTAGTAAGAATTACTTAAATCAGCTAATCAAAAACATGTTCAATGACATTAGGATGAAGTGGGCTCTAGAACACCTAAGCAAAGTTGTTTTTCTGGTGGAAATCTTTCTGTAGAGAGAAAAGCAAATAAATCCCAATGTGATCTATATATTGTAAGCTCTCTGCTCCTTGGGATATTGAGCAGTAATTCCTGAAAATCCTTTGTTATTCTGTATTTCAGGCAAGGTTCGACTTTGTTCTGGTGGAAAATATTTTCACAAGCCTTTTCTGCTCATATTTTGGTGGCATAGCTGAGACTGGCCAAGAGCCTGTGTGATAGCTGCTGGAGCAAGGACACACAGCGGTGTAGCCGCGCTACGGCTGGGCTCTGCAAACACATCCATGCACCGCTGGGACAGCCTGGTGTCTGCCTCCCCGTGCCCGGAAAATGGGACGGTGGGGCCGTTTGCAGGTGTCATTGTGATGGTGGTGTGGGGAGGCAGTGGCATGGCCCTTTGCAACGCTGGTTCTCGAGCTGCCATTTCTGTTGAATAGGTTTTCATCCCCTAGGAAGGGTGTTTTCCAGCTTTAGGAAATTAAGTTGTGTGGAGTTTGGTTACCAAAAAAGGGCTGATGCTGAAAGGACAAGGTGGTGGAGCTGAAAAGGAGCAAAGTACGAAGCTTGGTGCAGTGGGCAGAGCAGGGGGCAATTCACCTCCAGCCCCCTTTCACCTGGGAGCTGGAGGGAGCTCCTCCCATCCATGCGGAGGGGACTGCAATGCTTCATGCCACAGAGGTGTGAGGGGCTGATGGGGTACAGCGGGGAGACACCACCTAACTGCCCAGACTCTGCAAACCAAGGGCTTCCATTTTGCTGAGAAACGGAGCCAGGGACACCTCTGGCAGAGACTGCTGGAGAAAAACACCTGCAGAAAGTCAGGGCATGTGTTTTCTCGCCTCTGAAGTCAGTAGAACTCTTCGCTGTATCGCACCATGCACAATGGCCCAGTCTGCTGGGTGCAGGGCAGGATCAGTCCCGGCTTCCTCTCCTTGGGTTCAGTGGTGGCAGCAACAAGTCCCTGACCGTGTTGTTTGCTCTGAGAACAACTAATGGGTCACAACTCCTGCTCAGAAGAGTGTCCCCCCAGAAAGGTCAGTCTGTTGGCAAGACCCACACACAGAGACAGAGCTCAGCATCTTCTCTCTCAGTGAAAGGGACCCTTAGGGACTGTCCTCCCCTCTCACTCCCCCTGCAGTGGCTGTCCCAGGTGAGAACCAGCCCCCAGCATCCCCTTCCACGCTGTCCCCCTTTCATAGCCAAGTGGATCTTACATCGTAGGGCTCTCTGCCCGTCACCTTTCACTGGCCTGAAACCAAGGTGTTAAAATCCTCTGTAGCCCATTGCACAAAAAATATCCTCTGAGTCTCAGTTTCTCACAAAAAATGTATGCTTCCTGCTTCTTTAAAGTACTTTCCTTTACAGGAAATTGATGTTAAACCATGAGACACCTGGTCTTACCTGTACCAGCTCTCTTTGGCTTGTACCAGTGGTGGCAGGGGTGCATCCCGAGCTGGTGGACTGTGCCTGCCTGCAGGCAAACACACGGACAAGGTACTGTCAGCTGAATATTGAAACAGCCCTAGCCAAAATCAAGCCTTTTTTTCCTTACTTTACAATGGGAATGGGTAGGGCGGTGTCCAAATGTTTCACATTAAGCTCCACAACATTCCTGCTTCTCTTTTCTGTTTCCGAGGCAGTGCACAAACATGCCCCAGCTCCCTGACAGCTCACATTAGGCTCCGCAGAGCTGCGTTCAGTCACTTTCCCCTGAAAACCAGTGAAGGAGCGAGGGCAGAGCCATGCAGCCGAGCCACCACTGCAGACTGCTCCGAGGATGTCACCAGAGTGAAGGCTCCTGTCAGAGGGAGGCAGAGCCACCAGTCTCTAACGCACTGGGCTTTCCAGACTCAGAACGTCTCAAGCTTCTTCCTCCTTCTTTCTTTTCTTCCTGAGTTTTTATTCCCTGTCTTTGTTTGTCTCTCACCTGCCCTCCTGCCCTGCAGAGCTCTTTAAGGTTTTAACAATTAGAGGGAAAAAAAAAGCCATCCTTTTTCTGCTCTCTGGCAGGGTTGCAAGCTGATCTGTGTGCAGAGGAGACCCATCCCTGCTCCTGCCCAGCTGAGTCCGTTGTGCCATTGCTTACCCTGTGGGAAGGGTGGAGTATGGAGGTTGCCCTCAGGCTTTTTTGACTCACCCATCCCTTTTAATAAGCAGTGGAGGTACATGGGCAGCCCTGTGGAAGGTCTTGCTTTTGAACAACCCATTCAGAGGTGGCAGAGGAGGAGCAGGGCGATTTACTGAAGAGGGCGGCCAACGCCATGGTGAAGCTCAGGGGCTTTTGGGGCTTCCCTATGCTCTGCTGACCGGGGCACGGCTCTGGGATAGGGATGAACCAGACGCCTCTTCCCCAAATCCCTGCACCATTGTGGGGCATGAGGGCATGGGGGTTTTGCGTGCTCTCTGTCTCCAACACAGCTGAGCCTCCCAAGTCATACACTTTAACCAAAAAAATATCTTTTGGCTTAAAACATGGGCAAGCTTCACTGATGCCCTGGTAGACAGGCCAGATGGGGTGATGGTCCCTTAGTTCTGCAGCAACAAAAAGTCCCAGAAACCCTGTGGGGATCAACAAGGCTCAGAGAAAAGGAAGTCTCCCTTCCTTCCCTCTTCTTCATCTTGCTCCCAAATTCCGAGCAGACACCCCCGGCACTGTCCGTCCATCCATCCATCTGTCCCAGCAGCGGTGACAGGCACAAAACTCTGGATATAGGAAGGAACAGAGATCACTTAAATTTCCCCATGGCCATGGTAAAGCCAAAGGCTGTGGGTAGCAGCTGCTCAGCCAGAAAGTCACATCGCTTGCGGCAGTGGTGGGATGAGCTTTCCTGCAGGAGGCTGTGGAGCAGGTCCCACCCTGCCCTCCCCACAGCTGTGGCTGCAGCTTTTCATATTTTCATGAGAGAGGTGCAGAAAAAGCCTGAGCAGCATGGCAGCCCCGACACTCCTCGCAGGTGCCGCCGCAGCAGCCTCTGTGGGCGGAAAGGCAATTTGTGCTGTTTTCGGAGGACTGGGAGCTCTGCAGACGTGACGGCTTTTCAGACAGGACTCGCTCTGGAACAATCATTGGGTCTCAGCTCAGGACCGTGTGAGATGTGTCCCTCTCCTGCCCAGCACCCACATTTCTAGACACCTCGGGAACATGCCTGATGGTCCCAGAGGGACCCGCGGTGGTTTTGCTGGTTGCATTAAAGCTGAGTTTCCTTTCTGCTCACACCCAGCCTGTAGGCAGAGGGATGCCTGTGTTTTGTTGCTAGATTAGTCATTGCCCTGTTGGAGTTAAGTGCCCCATTCACAGGGCTGCCAGAACAGCTAATACTCATCAAAAACTGCAGAAAACCACAAAAAAGCAGAGCCACCCCACCCCACACCCATCTCAGAGCCCCCAGGCTACCGTGCCTGGCCATACTGCTGTGGGGATGAGGGTCCCAGAGAGGGATCCACACTTCTACCATGCCAGAGACCCTCAGGGATGTGGTCCTGCCCCAGGGAGCTGCCAGGCCAAGATCCCACGCTGAAAACTTGACCCAGGCATCCGCAGGCTTGAAGGCTGGGCTGAGCAACAGAAATAATTGTCCAGAGCTAGAATTTTCTCTAGTCCTTTATAGGGCTGTATTTCTCTTGCTACTTGTTGACCCCTGGGGCTGCCTGGCATGGGGCATCACTGCCTCTGTGTGCTGAAGGGATACCCGGTCTTGCAGGAAAGCTGTGGGATGAGCCCGTCCTGGTCACGGAGGTGGCGTGGCAGCAATGGTGGCAGCTGGGGGTGGGAAGGGAGCTGCAAAGAGTCCAGGTGATTTTTTTTCATAATCATTTGCATAGGTTCTCCTGTAGTTTCCCCAGGTTTTAGGGAGCTGCCCAGTTGGGGGATCCTCCCCCAAGGAAATTCTCTTGGCAAATTGCTGACGACACAGAGACTGAGGTCAGCACCCAGCTCTGCTGGGCCACCTGGGCAGATGCCACCCCACCACAGAGCCCTATGCATAACCGTGTCCTGTGCTGTCCCACCACCATGTCAGATGTAAGCCTCACTGACACTGGGTCTAAGCACTCACTCCTCACTGGGTCCACGCTCTGCACCGATCTCCCCCAGCGCTGGAGAATTTCATGCAGTATACACATATATGTTCATAGGTGCTCATTACGTGTTCCTTGTTGCCTGTTGCTGGTTCAGCCTGTTGCACCGTGCTCATGCACACGAGGGTACTCACAGAAAGCGTTTGAGATGCTGATAGTAACATCTGTGTTTAGTTTAAAAGAATGGAGGGGCAGTTCCTCTAAGTGTGTGTGAAGACAGAGCGATCATTAATATATGTTTATTGAAGTTTACCAGCTCTGTAACAGTGGGTTTCTCTTTGCCATTGGACTTAATTCCTCTGTAATTACGTTCCTAATATAGAAATCACTTGGCATTTATTTGCTATAATAAAACTTCCCATTACATTTAAATTCAATGTGAAGATTTAAGTGTATTTAGGAGACTCAGTTGAAGGCCTGAAATTAAATATTCCTGGTTTCCTTTGCCATACAAGACAAACTTAGATAAATACTAGCAGTAAGATCCCTGTGTGCAGCTACTCCCGTGAGCAGCGACAGCTGCATCTGCATCCTCAGAGAAAGATGGCCATCCTTGTGATGTGGGTGACTCTTTCAGCTTCTTCTGACTGCCCTTCTCTGTCCTGGGGCAGAGAAATCCCAGAAGTCCTGGTCCTGTGTGTGATGCTAACGACGGATGCTACTTTCTACGCCTGAGCAGGGAAAACACAGAGCTGGGCAAAAACTGCAGGTGTTGTGATCACCGTCAGCCATCCCAGTCTGCTGTACAGCTTGCCCTGGTTTTCTAAATGTTTGCTTTAATAGCAGTAGTAGCAGGATGTTGCTGGCATGGCTCTTTCCAGCTGAGCTGGTGCTCAGGAGAAGCTCAGGCAGCAGACGTAGGCCAGCACAGCTGGAGCTGGGAGACCCCAGAAGACTACGTCCTGGCCCAATGACACCATCATCCCCAGCCCTGCCATGTTCAACAGTGACCGGGTGGGCGAATTTGCTGTAGTTAATTTATAGTTAAAAGGACAGGGCTGGGAAGCACATCCTGTGACTGCCTGCTGGTGGGCGAGCAGCTGCAGCTTTGGTAGCAATGGGTGGATGGGCTCCCAGCACTGATGAATGGCAGATAAAATGGCTGGGTGAAACACTGACACCAGCACACAACAGGGGTGATGCTGCTCCTGACGTCGTTATTTTTTCCCTAGATACACTGAGCACCAGAAGCACACACAGGCCTTTTGCAGAACTCTTCCCAGTGGGCTTAAAATAGCAGGGCCCAGATAATCATTAACCACTTTGATGTATTGCAGTGGGCACAGATTGGGAATTCAAAAGGACAGGACTGAGCTGGAACAGACCTGCAGTCCAGGTTTGTCTCCAGCAGTATTGTCCTCTGTGGCTGCTGCTCCGAGATACAAGTTCCCATCACAGCCAGAAATAGGGAAGAATATTATAGATAACTGCTCAATATATTACTCTTCCCAGAAGTAGGGAAGAGTAATAATATGTAGGGAAGAGTATTTCATCCATACGTTAAGAGGGTTATGGGTGAAGCCAGAGCCACCTTTCCTTTTTTGTTACCTCTGTTTTTCCACCTTTGACATGAGCCCTAATTTAGACTTGGATAACAACAAAAGGTTGGATATTAGGTTGGATATTAGGAAAAACTTCTTTACCAAAAGGGTTATCAGGCATTGGAACAGGCTGCCCAGGGAGGCGGTGGAATCGCCGTCCCTGGAGGTATTTAAAAGACGGGTGGATGTGGTGCTGAGGGACATGGTTTAGGGGTGGTTTTGGCATAGGTTTATGGTTGGACTCAATGATCTTGAAGGTCTCTTCCAACCCAAGTGATTCTATGATTCTATGATTCTAAAAAAAAGAGGGCTGCCCTGAGTCCTCAGCCCACTTGGTTGTTTCAGGGGAACAAGATGGTACGGAGCAAGTTGAGGATGATGCTTGCAGCCGGAGAGCATTTCTCCACTAGTTGCTGATGAATCAGAAATGATGCTTAGGCTGATCTAAGTGATGGGTTGTAATTCTACAAAGGAAAATTGCAAAAATAAATGTTGAGAATTAGACCTTTGAAAGGGCCTTTGGAGAGCAAGTCCCTGAAGGGAATTGGTAGGAATGCTGTTATTTAAAGCACTGGAGAATATGTTCTGCAGAGCTGACTTCTACAAACCTATAGAAACGGGTGTGGGGATTTAATTTCCATCCCTAATAGCTGCGATCTGCACCTCATTTGGGGCTTGCTTTTGTGTGCAGGTAGCTTTCAGCAGAGGTCTCTGCACAGCAAATCCTTCATATGTATCACAGCCAATGGACTGTTCCTGAGCTCACTGTACAGCCAGCAATGAGACTCCTTCTCCTTTGCTGTACAAAGGATTTATTCCTTTAATATGCCCCTGGTGTTTATTTTTCTGCTGGTACAGGAGTGCGTGTATGCATGTGTGCATGTGGCAGTGTTTTACAAATGCCTGCTGTGGACAGAATTGGGCTTCACAGTATGCAAAAATAGCTGTGCGCCACACATAAGGATATAATATTTCACATGACTGGAGAAAATGTGATAAATCAGGTTTTTGCTGGATTTGCAAAAATCAAGAAACTGAGGGATTCATCTCAACAGTTGAGCCCAGAATTCTTGCAGGAGCTGGCAGGACTGTCTGGCTTGGAGTGTCCCAATTAGGGCAGGGGGACAGTGTCCCCACAGCAGTGTAGAATGTCTATGAACAACTCTTGGCTCTGAAGAGACAAGCTGAGATTTCATAAGTTCATTTATTACAGAGCCCAAGAAGCCAACGTGATTCCAGACTGCAAATACATTTTTTCTCCTCTGCTTTTGCTTGGAGGTTGTTGCTCTTAGTTCCTGCTCTGTTCTGCCCCATTCGTGATCCGTCATCACCGGTGCCACCAGCTGCTCATTAGACAAAACCCAGGTCCCTCACTTGGCCTTTTGATCCCTGCAGAAGATCCCAGTGTGTGGCAAGGCGGAAAGGCAGGGACATGGTAGAGCTGGGAGGTTTCTGCGTTACCTATTTGGTGCTGGGATCACACTTGTGTGCTGAGGAGTGAAGCTGTTGAGAAAATAAAGCTCCAGGGACTGAGATGAGGAGGGCAGACCACAGGCACAGAGCAGCAGTCCTTGTAGCTATTGGTGTAGAAGTTGTTTGGCATGTGGGGGAGTGGAGGACCTGTGCTAAGCCCTGATCCCTCCCCTTTTGCATCCTGGCTGGCAGTACGTGCTCATGCGGGTTCCTTATCACACTTGTGCTTTTCCACCCCAGTCCCGGCAAGGGGCACAAACATACACAGCCGAACCAGAGCCCCTCAAACTGCACCTCACATGGCGAGTTTGGATGCCAAATGTCAGCGCTCCTTCCCACACACACCTTCCTCCCATCTAATCCTTCCCTGCTTCCCTTCTCCTGGACTGTTCTGTTGCACCTTTCCAGGTAAAAAAGGTTCATGGATCCTACAACCCTCCTTGCTCCCCCTCTTCCTTTGCATCCCCTCCAGTGTGCAGTGAAAACCAGTGACAGATAGAGCCCGAGCCTGGTTTTGTAATGTAAACAGTTATTTACAGTTTTGCTAAAATTTCATGGAAGATGACATTTTTAGGCCACCTAGCTGAAGCAAATGAAATGATTAACATGTTTGCATTGGGTTTCATAAAAAGAAGTATCACTCTTGCCCAGCGTGGTGCTCACTTCCTGAGGTTCTGAGACTTGACATGGTACCCTGAAAGCTAAGGCAGTTTCCCACCAGGGTGTGGAAGAGTGGGGTCTGGTTTCCTAACCCAAGGCAACTGGGATGGATGTATTTTGCTGTGTCCAGCAACCTCAGACACCAGGCTGTGTTATTCTGGTGCTCCATCAGTGGGAATGGTGGGGCTGAACTAGGGTTATAAGAGGAAATATCCTCCAACGCTGAAAGTATGATGCCAGCCTTCCCCATCCTGTAGATATTCTCACTCTGCCTTTAAAAGCTTTTAAATCTTGAAGCACAGCTAAGTACACAATTGGGGTCTGTACTGTGGCTTTTAAACACTAAAAGGTGGGGAGTAAAATGTAATGTCCCTGTTCTTCCCCAAATACGTGATGGTAAATGACTGTAAGGTGAGCTCCTGAGCATGTGTGTGCAGAGGGGAATTTAGTCCCATGGTGATTAGGACTGGATGAGAATAATATTGAGGTTTCCTGGATACCCCTGTCTAAAGCTACACCAGAAACAAGGGAACAAGCCAGGAGGATCAGTGTTCCAGCCACCACTCATAAATGTCTGTGTGTCACAAGCCAGGACACAATTTGTTCTCCACCTTGCTTGCTTCTAGGGTGAAAATAGACAGCCCTACAGGCTATCCATCAGTACGACTCACTTTTGGGACAGACTGTCCAGGGGAAGGGGGTGGATGGTGGTGGTGAAATTTGAGGACCTTTTTCCTGCTGGGCTAGGGGTATACCAGGACCTGGACAGAGAGCACACACCTGCCACCCATGGTCTGGTTTGTCCCTCTTGGTCTGGGAGCACTGGGAAGGAGACGCCTGTGTCTAGCTCTGCAGATGCCCACTGCCTGGCAAGTCCTGGGAGGTGGCGCATGGCGCTGGGCTCAGTCCAGCTCCTGCAGAGGACCAGCACCTCCATGGCTGGCACTAGCCAGTCTACACAGAAAGTCCAAGGGCCACCATGTCTGTGCTCCCCCCTCTTGCCCAGCTGGGCTCGAGGAAGCTGCCCCAGGCTGAGCAGGACACCAGCCTGCAGCAGAGGCTGTCTTGCAGCTATCCCCATCGCCAGCCTCGCTTTCTAAAAGAGAAACAGAAACCTCAGCAGTGAAACGGTGGCATCTGGTTGCCAACAGAGCTGTGCCCACTGGTTGTGGTCTCGTGCGGGTCCTCTGGTGTCTAGTAAGAGTTGTGCTCATCTAGTTTTTCCTTCAGCAGTGATATTAAGTACCTCTTATCTACTCAGCTGCCTCTTTCCACAAAAAAAACGTAGGACCCAAGCATTTGAAACCTTTACATCCCTGTCAAGCTCTGTTCACATCAGCCAAGAATTATAAGAGGGAAAATAGATGGAGGCAAAACCAGTTAAAAAGGAACAAAGAGCAAATCAGTGGATGATGGAGCTTCTGCCATGCCATGCCGTGCCATGCTGTGCCTGTGGGAGGAGGGGAGCCTCGCTGATGCTGTCTCTCTTTTTCAGGGGGAGTTGCTGAGCCCGTGTCGATGCGATGGATCGGTGAAGTGCACGCACCAGCCATGTCTGATCAAATGGATTAGCGAGAGAGGCTGCTGGAGCTGTGAACTGTGTTACTACAAGTATCACGTCATTGCCATAAGCACAAAGAACCCTCTGCAGGTAAAGGTACTAGAGACATTTCAAAGTCTATTTATTCTCATTTCTCTTTTCGTTTCTGGGAGCAAGTGGATTTTACCTGCGTGGGTTTTTCTTTCCTGTGCACAGTGATCCGTATGTCTGAGACACTTAGAAAGCGTTGTCAGGGTCTGGTCCAAAGAGGCCCCATGTTCTGCTTGGTGATACTGGGGGCATCCCTTGGAAGCCTGCTCTTTCTGTCTTGTGACAATTCCCACATTCACTTTTACCTCCTGTTGAAAACGCCAGTGTGACCACAATAGTGCTGTAACACCTCACAATCCCTCAGATGTGCTCATCCACCGGAGACTGCAGGTATGTCACTGTCCCCAGGGTCAGATGGGGACAGAGCATTTGTGGGATTTGCTACAACAGAGCACCCGGTCTGTGACAGAGCAGTGTCTTGAGACTCCACGTGTTTGTCATTGTGCCATTAACCCCAGTCTCCTCCTGCTGAGACTCCTCTGTGTCGGCATGAGGGACGGAGGAGGCAGATGGAGGGCTCTTACAGCTCTCCTCTCTGATCCTGCAGCCCTTTTCACTTTACTGCTCCCCCACAGTCAAACACATCCTGGCACAGCACAAGGGGTGTTGGCTGTGGTGATCTGGTCTCTCCAACCCTGATTCTCAGTGGACATTTGCAGATGTGCGCACAACAGGTAAAGCGCATCTTGATGTAAGTGGCTGTGAAAGGCATCAGAGGACCCACCTTCTTTCTCTTCCAAGTTCAAAAGCACTGTGCTTTCATAAGCCCCACTGCGGGCTGGTAATTTAAAATCAAGATTCAGAATGGGGAAAACTGTGTGACTGTTAAAAATGGGATAAATTATCCTTAATAGCTACTGATTTATTGCAGGGGCAACACCTGAAGATGGACTAATTGCTGCATGCCTTTGCTGAGCACCATTAGTGCCTTGGATGTAAGGAAGCACATTACATCCAGGCACTACTGCTTAATTAGCATCATCTGGACCAGAGACACATTACAGAAGCATGCTGTGGTTTAGAGACCTGGGCAATGTCTGTAAGGATGTTGGTCTGTGCAGCACCTGATGGAGGGCTTTGGGGCCCTGCTGGTCCCTCTGCTCTCCAACAGGAGGCAAAGACTTTGTAGTGACGGTGCCTGGTTGTATGGAGATGGGCAGAACGCAAAGTCCTGCTCTCTTCTCCAAATTGCAGTCTCTGTGTGTTTTTTTCCATGCCTGAGGTCACTAACCACAGTGAGGAGACAGGGACAGCCCTTTAGGACTCCAGACTTAAACAAAGGAGTGAAATTAGTGAGGCATCATGGGGAAATTTTGCTAGTGGGGAGAAAAAAGCCTGCCTGCTCTCTGCAAGTCCCTACAGCTTCTGATTCAATTTTCCCTGTGCTGTGGGCTGGAGAGATCAGTGGTTTCATCCCAAGGTTTCATCCCAGAGCCAGGGTGTTTTAATTTCTTGGCTCTAGTAACCGAGAGCAGATTGAAACACAGGAGGGGAGATGTGGACAAAGCAGTGTTTGTTTATTTCTGGAAAGCTGGTCCATGAATGCCCTAATGCGATCTGTGTCTCAGATCAGGGGTGCGATGCTGAGCAGCATTGGAGGTTTGTGGGTGCAGATTTAAGAGATCAAATGTAGCCAGCACCGCCTTTAATGAACGACCTCCAAATGCTCTACGCCTTCAGGTAGCTCAGGGCAACAGGTCAGTGACTTTCCTCCGGCTCTTCACTCAGCTGAAATTTATTGGAGCTATTCACAAACGAGCTCCCCTCCCACACACACATTCAAACGCCTGCGCAAAGGACTGCTCTTTTTGGGGCTCCCCTGTTAGAAAGTGGCCTGATCTGCTGGCCTTTGCCAGGAACACAGAAACTGGGTTGCAGGAGTGATTGAGTTAGAGCTCAGCTCTGAGAGCAAGGGTCCCAGAGGGCTGGGCAGACCCCGGGCTCAGAGGCTTCACATCACTAGTTTAGACTTCACAGCGCTTCTCGCAGGAGCACTGGGAGATTTGGAGGGTGGGAAGAAGCAACTGGAGTGAAAAACCACTTGGTCTGGAATAAATGCGGTGTGTGTGGAGCTACAGCTGTGTGCTGGGGCACCCTGTCTTATGCCAGCACAAAGGCACTTCTGGGAAGCAGAGGCTACACGAGCATTAGCATGTGAAATCCTGTGGGAAGTGGCTGATGTACCAGGCCTGGACTTCCCATGAGGATTAAGGGCTCAGCCCCCCGCCCCATAACCTATCACCAAACACCCCACCGGGGTTTCCCTCATTCCTGTCACCATTTTCCGACACTTGGGAAGGGGAGGGAGAGAGGACCCAGGGGCTGCAATGCCCTGATGCTATGTGCCATAAGAACATGCCAAAGCATGCGCAGGTGGGAAGAACATCTTTTCTGCTCAGCATTCACCCCACGTGTGGATGGCAGGAGCCACCTGGACATAGAGCATGTCTCTAAGTAAAGCAATAGTCCCTGGCCTTTTTTGTCAGGGTCTGCTGGCACTTCTGCCCAGCTTTATTCTTAAAAGAAAGCTCTGAATTTCTCAAGCAAAGGTTTTGGAGGGAAAATGCTGTAGGAAATCAGGGCTGTCTGTTTATTCCAGATGAACTGTAATACAGACAAGGACCACACAAACCTCACCTCTTTGTCAGATGAGACCTGTTTGGGTGATGCTCTGAGTCTGGCTAGATTTTAACCAGCAATGTGGCCTTCCTGTTCCCTGTGTCCTCTCAGGTGACAGACAACTGGAACACCAAACCCAGGCAGCTGGCAGGCCCTGGGATCCCTGATCTATGTCCAATTGGTCCAAGCAGAGCAACATGCCCAACACCCACATGTTCCCCAGGATCTGCATGTTTCTTTGCCCATTGTGACATCTGCTGCACATTTTTTGGAGCATTGTCTAGGAGCACGGCATGGGCCAGATGTGTGTGGAGACTCATGGTATGGGCAGAGGAGTTACATCCAGGGGTACGTGGTTCATGCATAATTAACGCAGATTCCTTCCAGCCTCCAGTCTGTTATGATGTCTCTTACCAGAGGGAGGCCTTTACTCTGATATTTTGGCAGAATGAATCTCTATAAATTAACACACCCCCCCATCCCTGGATTGCAGGCATTTAAGAGCAAAGGTCTTAAAGCATCAATACTGCGAACCTGCTGAGACTGGGGGATTAAAGTTGTTAACAACATGGCAAGTGTGCTGCCAAGCAGAGTCACATAGCAGATGAGCAAAAATATCCCACCAGCTGTGAGCAACCAGAAGATCCAGAGCTTTTGTCTGTCCATCCATCCACCCATCCTTCCATCCATCCACCCATCCATCCGTCCATCCATCCATCCATCCATCCATCCATCCATCCATCCATCCATCCATCCTCCTGCTCTCTAGTCTGCCAGTCACTGAGATAGGAGTCATGGGCATGGAGGCTTTAAATGCTCCTCTCCACTGCAATATTTGTGCAAAGCCCATGACTTTAAAAATGCCCTGAAGACTCAGGGTTTTGATGGCACTGCGGTCACTCTGGTGCTGATACGCAGTGGAGTAGGTACCTGCTGTGATGGGACTCTGCAGTGGATCTCATCTATGCAGCTCCTTTGTAGCAGCTCCTGAGCCACGTTCACTCTAATGCTCTCATTTTAGCAAATACAAGATCCATTTGAACCAGCCTTCCCAGTCCTACAACTGTCTGCAGTCTCAGGGAGTTCAACTCTGCTTTACAGTCATTATCTCTGACTCTGTGTCTTGTGGGTTGCTGCAGCTCCAAAGATCTTCAATTATCCAGTACTGGGGTTGGGATCTGGTCTTACTTCTCCTCTGGCTCTATTTTGACTGTTGTGATGCTCTGTTAAGAGCTGACGAGTGTTCCTTTGTATGGCTGCTTCATCAGGATTCCCACATCTGCAAGAAGCGGCTGCGGTCCGAGAGCATTTGAATTTCAGCCTGAGGCCCTGAGTGAAAAAGCTTGAGACAAGTTCACTGGGGTCTCCTTCTTGTCCCAACTTGCTGCTGTTGTGTGTTCAGTAGGAGCCTTGGCTATTCCCTGCTGAGCTCCAGCTGCAGCCTGCAGCCTGCAAGCAATGTGTGCAGTCACAGCAAGAGAGACTTCATGGCCTGTGCCTTACAACGGGGGCTTTCCAGGATACTGATACCGCAGCCCAAATTCTTGCCAGATGCTCTGGCACACAGAGCAGAGGGGCTTTCATCACTGCACGTTTCCATTACACAGCCCTAGCGGACCCCCCCTTCCTCCCTGCTGCCTTCCCAGTATCTGAGTAGGCCACAGCATCTGTAAACGTGCAGCAGGGGAGCTACCACAGTGGTGGCATAACTTTGCTTGGTGAATTTATAAAAATAAAAGCCATCCTCCAAAAGATAATTGGGGAGGATGGACAGGCCCTCAGGACAGCGGAGAGGGGAGAGCCAGACCTAAGCAAGTGCTGGGAATGGTCTGCTCCACTCTTCTAGGAAAAAACCTCTGCTTGCTTGTGATCCTGGGTCTGAAAATTAAATTGCTGACTAGCACAGCTCAGGATGTTAATGATACATACTAAAGGGACGTGTCAGATACAGCAATAAAAATAAACTGAACTGCCTGAGGCAGGCATGGGGGAGCTCTCAAAGGAGTGTAGGAAGGCTTTTCCAGTAAGCAAGCCTTCTTAGCAAGCTGCTGCAGTAAGACACAGATATCTTCTGCAGGCAAATATCTGTCTCGGATCTGCTCATGCTGGTGCTTGGGAACATTTGGAGATTGCTGGTGCCAAAGAAAGAGAAATACGGATCAGGTCTTAAATACTATAGTAATAAGATTATTAATCTGTGTTACATTAGCAGTGGGGGGGTTCTGCCTCTGAGCAGAAGCACTGAAGCAAACAGGGAAACAGGTTTGTCCCAAGTGCAACACATAGGTTATGAAACAGTGCAAGGGACCAAATGCGACAGGACTGGCAGGCACTGATGTCGGTTTGTCCCCTGGCTAAGGTCATCACAAATGTTAGACCTGGGCTTCTAAGAAACCCTTGCTGAGACATCTGGGTCTCAGAGCTTTGCAATTTGGGGAAAATGGGGAAACTTGGGGAAAATGAGTCCAAGAGAGCATGGTGTTTTGCATGTGCACATGTGCACGGTATGCCAAAGCACTCAGCCAAGGGGATGGTGGCAGAGGACAGACAGACAGCTCCTGAGTGAAGTAGGACATTTCTTCAGAATGGGCTGAAGGGCTGGAGCCCTTTTTCCAGCGCGGGTGGCAAGCCATCTGTCATGATTTCAGCTGGGATAAGTTGCCTTTCTTACTAGCAGCTGGTATAGTGCTATGTTTTGGATTTAGGAGGAAAATAGTGTTGGTAAAACACTGATGGTTTTGATTGTTGCTAAGCAGTCAAGGCCTTTTCTGCTCCTCATACAGCCCCGCCACTGAGCAGGCTGGGAATGCACAAGATGTTGGGAGGGGACACAGCTGGCACAGGTGGCCCCAACTGACCAAAGGGATATTCCATGCCATTTGATGTCATGCTCAGTATATAAAGCTGGGGGAAGAAGAAGGAATGGTGGGGTTGTTCAGACTGATGGCGTTTGTTTTCCCAAGTAACTGTTACACGTGATGGAGCCCTGATTTCCTGGGGATGGCTGAACACCTGGCTGCCGATGGGAAGCAGTGAATGAATTCCTTGGTTTTGCTTTGCTTGTGCACGTGGCTTTTGCTTTATCTATTAAACCGTCTTATTCTCAACCCATGACTTTTCTCACTTTTACTTTTCTGATTCTCTTCCCTGTCCCAACCTGGGGAAGGGAGGAAGCAGCTGCGTGGTCCCAGTTGCCAGCTGGGGCTAAACCACCGCACCATCGCAGAGAGCTGCTTGGGCATGCTCCGAAGCCATTGTAAGCCCAGAGCTCACAAAGCTGCTCCTGTTATCCTGCAGGAGCCTTTAAAGCTTTCTGGTACCACCAAGTCCTTAATTCTGCCCTGTTCAGTGCTGGCAGAGCATCTGTAGAGCTTTCTACCTGCCTAAAGGTCACATTCCTGATTGACAGCCTGGGTGAGCTGCTGGTTGTTAAAGGTGCACTTCAGTACAGCTCAGTGGCTACCTGGGACTCAGCAGTCATTATCAGCTGAGGAAAGAAGGGCTCGGTTTTAGGTCTCTCACCACAAGGTGGGATTGGTTGACACTGTGACCTTGCTAGAGCTTGAATGTTTGAGCTGGAAATTTGGAGGGAGTGGGTTGTGTCTGTAGCCAGGCATTCAGACAAAGAGCTTTGGGGGTTTCAGACGTGCTGGTAAAGGGACTCTGCAGTGTTGCTGAGACCTTTCTTTGCAGCTCTAGTGGTGACTTGAGGACGATAGGCTCACCCACCAAATCCCTGGTCTGCTGGCCATAATGATGGTGGAGAGGGGTTGGGAAAACAGGTGATTTTCTAAGGGCTGTTATGAAATTTGAGAGACACAATGCTGTGATTCAGGCGGGCTCTTGAGGCCACCAGTGCAGGGATGCATCAGGCCCAGCTCCTGCAGCTGAAATTCATCAGCACATTCCACCTCTAAGCAGCCCTTGGACCCTCTAAACAGCTCTTGGACCCTCCTGTCTGTGCTCTCACTGGGTAACATGCTTTACCTTCTGTGTCACCCCTTTTCTTCTTCTCTCATAAACTAAGATGTCTAGCAAAATGGAATTAAAAGATGAAAAATAATGACTCCAGTTATCGGTGGCTCAAACTAGATGTGTGATGCTAAATTGCAGTTCTCCGGGTTGCCAGAGAGGAAATACAACATTTATTACTTACTTTTTCTTTTTTTTTTTTTTTCTGGAAAATATTAAATTCTTCTGCAAGCTGGTTATTTTCCCCAGTGTTCAGCTCTGACCCATTTACCTCCTTGCCAGAGGGTAATCACACCCCAGTGCCACCTCCTGAACAGAGTCAGGACTGCTGCTGCGTGTGTCTCTGTCACTTAGTGCCAGATGCCGGGGGAGAGTCTCCTACCCCCTGGCACGACTGATAGACTCCAGCCTCTTCATTATCACCACAGCAAGCTTCCCAGCAGCTGCTGCCAGCTGAGCAGTGTCAGGCAGCGTCCCTGCCTGTGTTTCAGCATTTCTGCTCCCAAGCGAAGGGAGCAGGGTTTGAAGTTTGCACTCAGGTGTGACTTCTCTGTGCTATGAGCCCCATCCCCTTTGACAGTATCCACAGAACTACCCCTAAGCCTCCCCATCTCTGCAAAGCAGTGGTACTGGTTGTACGTGGCTGCTAGTTGTAGAAAACAGCTCCTCCTTCTTCTCCTGTCTTTAATTGCTACCTTGGAAGGACCTGTTGCCACCACAGGCCTTACTGTGTGCCAGACAGATGGTGAGGAGCCAGTCCATTACCTCCTCTCGAGAGAGAAATGATGCAGAATGATTTGGCTGGCAGAGGCGCACGTGGGTCAGCATGAGGGACCTGAGGTAAAACCTTCGCACGCAGCACCGGGCTGCGCACCGGGCTCCTGCGCCCCCGCTCTCAGCGTCTGCCAGCGTTGGTGGAAGGGGAGGTGAGGTCTGGGGAAAGCTGCAGGGGTGAAAGTGCAACCCCACGCTCTTACCCAACTCCCCCCCCGCCGCCACATGCCTCTAGTCCTGGAGCTCTGAGCTGATGGCATTGGTTGTGGATTTGTCCTGCATCTGCTAGTGGTGCTGTTGAGGATGAAGCTAAAGAGCTGAGGGGAGGGCAGCATAGCTGCTGATCCCACCCTCAGAAGCCAAATTTGGGGGTGATGGGTGCTGGGGCATCTATTGCCCCCTCTCCACTCTGAGGTGGCCTTTGCTCTGTCTTATGAGGAGAGAGGAATAGCACAGCTGTGGACCATCTCCTATGAACTCCAGCACCCCTTGACCATCCTGTTGTGACTGGCACCACCAAGCTCCCAGCCCTCAGAGGAGGGCAGTTTGCTACCTCGACTTCTTTGTGGCTGGATTTGATGGTGCCATGGAGCAGTTCGGGCTATGGCAGAGTGGGAACAGGCTGCTGAAGAGACCACTGAGCGTCCCCAGCGCTCAGTGTTTGCCTTTGGCTGGGCCAGCTGCTGGGGCAGATGGCAGGAAGGGGACTGGGGTTAGCTGAGCAGTCCTGCCTCAGCGGGGAACAGTCTCTCTTCTGTTCAGCGGCTTTATGGCCATCTACTCGGTGGCCAACTATGAAATAAGCTGGTACCACCCACCTCACTGGTGCTGCACATCCCTGACATTTGATTTGAGGACTGTCTGCCCTTGCAGGACATAAGCCAAGGAGGAAGGCTGGCAGAGGCAGACGCTTCAGCTCACCTCTGAGCCAAGCCAGGCAATCTCCTTCCAGTTGCAACCCGCAGACCTCACCCTCCGGCTGAAGCTCTTGTCTGTTCCTCTCCCCTGGCAGCCCTTTGCCCGGGAGTGCGTTCAGTTCAGGGCTTTGGACATTGGACTGGTAGCAATGCCGTGCCTGCCTGTACCAGCACAAGTCACCTGTTGTCCTTCTTGCCCTTCAATCAGGCTTCAAATTCCTCCCCACCTCCCAAAAAACCACTAATAACTCCTAGCTGGCCTGGGCATTAAAGACAGACCCGGCAACTATCTCCCTTCTTGCCCTGCAAAAGGATGGGACAAGGCTTGACAGGTGGCCCTGCTGTCCCAGGATACGTTTGACAAACAGGCAGGGTGCTGAGGGCTCGCCAGAGATGCCACCTCACAGGGACACTGAATTTGGGCTGAATCCTGGCTAAATATTTTCAGTTCCTCTGAATCCTCTATACCTGCAGGAGACTGAAGTCCGCCTTTATTTATCCTTCTGCCAGTCCCACTGAGATTTCAAGGGCATGTATCTCACAGCTAAAGGTGGCCTATATACTTCGATGCCAGGAGAGACTGTCTCTCCCCAGCCCATTCATGTGTTTGATTTTGGATTTGCAGGAGGGCCTACAGACCATGTCCCCACGTCTTGTTAAAAAAAGCAATTTCTGCTCTTGGTTTTTATAAGGCAGTTCTCTCAGCAGTGTAAATCTGAGTGGGGAGGTTTTATGCTGGATGACAGAGGAATCTGGGCTTAGGATATTTATACTGTAGCTTATACAAAGCTATTTGACATAGTGAATGGATTTGGGGGAGTTATTTCTATTTTTTTCTTCTTCTGAGGAAGAAGCATTGGTGTTTACCTTGGAACACAGCCTGAACTCATCATCACCTAAAGGCAGGGTGTCCTGACCACAGCAACTTCTGTTGTTTGTAACAAGTTTTGTGGGATGTGCGTTGCCGCTGTGAGATCCTACCTAGTGCTGTAATCCTGTCAGATCTCACAAAGTGGCACAAAGCCAGCTCATGGGAGGTCTCCGGAGAAAAGCTTGGCTCTCTGAGACACTTTTTCTCATGGTAATAGGATGCCCTGGACAAGGCTGCTGCCTGGCCTCTATTTGAAGCAGCAACTGAAAGTCCTGGTTTGTGATGGCCATCACAGACCTACTGTTATGGGAATGTTATTTTTGGTGTCTTGTCCCGAGTCCATCCTGCCTCACTCAGGTCTCTGAGCTTTCCTGGTGAGATGCAGGATTTGTCCCCAATGCCTCTTCAGCAATGCTGTCAGGAAACATGGGGTCATGCACTGTTCAACAACTGCCATGCTCCACCCAGATGTGGACCAGGTAAAAGTACCTATGCTCATAGGTGCTCTTTGAGATCTCCAAAACCACCACAATGATGTAAAACAGCAGTGTGCCCCACGTAACGAATCTCTTCTCTTTTTCCTTCCTCCCTCCCCCTTGTCCTTTCTCCTCTCCCCGTTGCCCCCCCTTGCAGTGGCAGGCCATCTCTCTGACAGTCATTGAGAAGGTCCAGATAGCAGCAGCCATCCTGGGTTCCCTCTTCCTCATCGCCAGTATCTCGTGGCTCATCTGGTCGACCTTCAGTCCTTCGGCCAAATGGCAGCGCCAGGACCTGCTCTTCCAGATCTGCTATGGAATGTACGGCTTCATGGACATTGTCTGTATAGGTGGGTGATCGTATCTCACGGCACGTCTGAGGTCGCCCACCCGCTCACCTGCAGAGAGGAGTGGGAGATAGCGTGGAAAGCTGGCGGGTACAGCTTGGCTCAGGTTGAGCCTCCCTGGCTTTTCCTCCTTGTTGCTTTCACGGCACCTTTTTTACAGTCGTCCTTGCTCATCTGGGCAGCCCCAGAGTGCCTCCTTGGCTGGGCTGGCAGAGGGACCTGCAGCAACCCCAAAGAGAAAGAAATCTCTCTTCAGAGCAAGAGGAGGGTGGGGAGGTCTGGGGGAGGCTAGGGAGTTTAAGGCTTTTGAGAAACTCCTTCCTTTCTGGAACAGCTAATTTAGAGACTGTCCCATGGTTGGGTATGGCAGGGTCTCTCCACATGCCAATCCTTGGCTCTCCAGCCCAGTCTTTCTGCCCAGTAGGGGTGGCTGCCCCTTCTTTGGCCTGCCCTGGAGCTGCAATTCCTAACTAGCCCAGGTCATGGCCCAGCCTGGGGTCTTTGTCAGGTTGCTGGTACAGAGCAGCTTTGACGACGAAGCACTGAGCAAGCCCAGACAGCAGAGCAGATGTTGGCAGCCTGGCCCCAGCAGGGTGTCCCCAAGAGCTCGAGCTGTAGCCCCAGTGCAGGTCTGCAGGATGGGGGAACACAGCTGACGATATCTTCGGGCAGAGGCACTCACCAGCCAGGCTACTGAAAGAGTGGCAGTTACCGAAACAGTCCAGTGAACACCAGCCACCTCCAAATGTGCTCCTGAGCAGTGTCCGCCCAAGCACAGGCCATCAGTTCAAGTGACCCTGCCAGGAAGCAAAGAGAGTCCCAGAGAGCTCTTCATGTCTGGGTCCTTCCATTGTTAGTATAAAGGCAGAAGGAGCTTCACAGAAGTTTGGTAGGACAAAGCAGTCCTCTTGACTTGGTAGATATGTGTTTGTGTGGGTAGAGCTACTCCAGAGGGAAGGAGCACAGCCCTCAGGACAGACAGTACCACAGAGCAGCAGTTGATGAAATTTGGGAGAAACAAACCCAGCGGCAGGGACCTTCGTATCCAGGTTCAAGTGGCTCTTGGCTTCAGCACCGTTCCAGCACAGGACTTAGGCCTGCCAAAACCCAGACCAGTTCCTCCTACTGTTGCCACCACTGTGCTGACAACGACACATGAGCTTGGTCTGTAGAGATCATCCTGCTCCTTCATGAGATGCTGGTGGAGCTACCACATCTCTCCAGGAACAAAGGGTGGCAATGGGGGTGAAAGAGAGACAGGCAGCACCCACATGCCGGCACAATAGCCACCAGTGACGTCCTTTTGCTGGTAGAATTGGGAATGGAAAAAAATGATGCCTGTGTGTGTATGGTGTGCGTTTGTGTCACCTTGTTGGCAGAGGACAGAAGTGGAGAGCCCTGGCCTGGGCGGACATCAGTAACATGATTAACTGGCTTTGATAAAGCTTCAAGAGCTGAGGGGAGCTGATTAGCTCATCTGTCAATAGAGGCTAAATCCTCCCACACGGCAGAGAACAAACCATGCCAGCCATGAACTGAAGGGGAGCTGGGTACACAGATTCAGATTTGAGGTCCTTTCTTTCTTTCTTATTAATTTTTTTCAGGGTCTGGCCTCTATTTCTCTTTTTCTCCTTCTCTGAGCATTAAGAAAAGTGCCCCTTTGCATCTCCACTGATGTCGCCATTAAGCTTAATGCCCTAAGCTAGGAGCTTTGATTTTTTACAGCCAAAGAGCAAGCAGCCATCGCATTCCCAGGAACACTTCAGAGCTGTGGCTTGGGCCAGGCCCTTGTCTCGCAGTCCTCCCTGCGCAGCTGGCAGTTCTGGTGGGCCAGGCATGCTGGCTTTCCCACAAACTCAAAAGCAAGTGGGAAGCATTACAGATGCAGTGAGTTAACATGTTTGTATGTGGCTTCTCTTGCTCAGCACCTCAGAGACTACCCAGAGATGTCTCCGCTCATGCTGTGTACAGCATGTCTGCCTGTGCTGCCAGGCAGCCCACCCATGCTCCACCAGGAGAGATGATGTTCTGGACCATGTGAGCCTTTGTATACGTTTCTGTAGAAGAGCGCGTATGTGCGTGCAGCCAGCCCTCTGCTCTGCCACGCTCCAGTGTAAAACTTCCTTGTATTGTGCATCAATACCCTTTGCAAGCCCAGCTGCTGCGGCTGCCGGGTCTGCAGCAGAGGGGAAGGGAGCTCTGAGCAGTGCAAGCTGAGATCTGGCGTTCACTTTCCTCCCTGCCTCCTCCTCCTCCTCTCCTTTCTCTGCCCAGACTGAACCAAGTGACAAATGAGGTCTTCCTAGGGAGCTGTGACTCCCTGGCTGTCGATGTGGTCAGATCTCTCCTTTGAGTGACTTCTCTCCAGCCCTGCTGATTTCAGGGGGCTGCACAAACGCTGGCCAAAAGGCTGGTCTGCCCCACAGAGACGACAGCCCAGGTCAGATCAGGTCAGCAGGAGGGGCCGATCAAAGGGAACTCTGCAACTGGGTTTAATTCCTCATTCATTAAAGCTTTGCTCGACTCTGATGCCAGCTCACTGGAAGACTCACAGTGAGTTCCTCACTGTGGAACAGCTATTCTCCTTCTCTTTATCCTTCTCCCAAACCTTGCAGCTTTGCGCAGTGTCTTTGATCACAGCCAGACAAAGCCAGCTCTAGAGATTCAGAGTTCTCCTCCTGATGGCCAGCATGGCCCAAAGCCTCTTGTTACTCCTCCCTGGGTTTTAGTTCCACTTCTGCAAGTCCAGGATAAAACCTCTCACGGATAATTGCTGTGACAAGGGTTCTTGAAATACCAGGGTGCTGTCTGTGCATTTCGGTGTCTCCTCCTCCACAGTCCAGCCCTTTTCCACTTTTGCTTTCCAGCCTGTGGGTGGGTAGGGAAGACTTAGAAACTAAGAAATGCTCAGCAGCAGGGAAAGAGCAGGACATTAAGGGCACTCAGTTCTACACACTTGTTTTTTTCAGCTAATGTAACACATGCATTGTATGTGCATTGTTTGGTAACAGGCTGGGCAGCCTTAGCCTGCAAAATGTTACACTGTCCTACACTAATTGTATGAATTCCAGTTGTTCCTTGCCCCAGGTTGCCCCTGAGTTTTGCTTTCACTGCCAGAGGAGCAGAGGTTTGAAAGACAAGGTATTTACTAAAGAGCAGATGTGCTGAAGCAGAGCTCCTCTCTAGTTCCCACCCGTTCCTACTGCAGTTGTCCTTGGATGTCTCATATCCATTAAATAGCTAGTGACATTTGTCCAAGAGGCCAGTTTACACACCCTGTCACTGGAGGTGCTCAGCGGGACACTTCCTGTGGCACTGTAAGTTTTAAAACTGGAGAAGACACCAAATCTGCAGAGATCCTGACTGTCGTCAGATAGGGAATATGCACCTAGTCACCAACGGCCCAGCTGTTTTGTGTGATCTGCTCTTTTCCAAGTCATTAAGGAATTTAGCTAGCAAGTTGCCAAGGCGCAGATTATCTGGCAATTTGCATGGGCAATCCCATGGCAGCACTTGTCTTTCCAATGTGGAGTCAAAGGTGAGGGCACAAGTACTCACTTGCATGAATAGCTCCCTAAGCACACATCATTTAGTTATTGTTATCTTCTCTCTGTACTTGATCTGAAATAGTCAGATCATCTCCAGGCTGAGCTCTCAAAATATGGCTGTTAACTCAGAGACTATTGATCCATGCATTAAAATTCAGGGGTCTTGGATATGACTCTCATATCCAAGAGGATATGAGGGTCATATCATATGCTCACATATCCTCATATCCACTCACATTCAGTAATACACTAATTTGCTTTGGACTTTGCTAGATCTTGGCATGCTACCCCTTCACCCACCGTCGAAACAAAACCACAACCAAAGTAAAATAAATATGCTCCTCATGACCAGCACGACAGATAATGTGGCCCCAAGTACCAGAAGCTAGGTCCATCTAGACAAGATGGTCTTTCAACATTGGTCTCCCTCTTGCTCTCAGACATCTAACAGGAGGGCAGAAAGCACTGGAAAGGATTGCTGGGGATTTGTGGGAGTCTCCAATACTGGATTTTTTTTAAGAACCTCTTAGAAAACATATGTCAAGAACAGGTTGCAGAGAGATGATCCCAGTTTGTGAAGGAGGTAAAAACTAAATGCTTTTTGATATCCAGTCAGCCTCACTATCTTTGGTTCTGATCTCTTTCTGTTTCATGTGTGCTATCTCTGGTCATGTCTGTAGCACCGATATGAGAGTTGGATTAAACTAGAAACTGGTAATGGTGCCAGCATAGGTATTGCTCTGCTATGAAACCATCCGCAACTCAGACATTTGAGATCAGCAACCAGGAAGTGAATGAAAAGTGAGATGGAGACTGTTCATTTGATTAACTGCTTTCTCCATGGGTCCATGAGAGGTAAATCCAGAAAGCTGGCGTAGAGAAGGATTAGCAGAAACGTGGTTATCAAAATGCAGAGATAAATGGAGTGAGCCTTCACAGGCCTGAGTTAGTGAGTAGGGCGAGTAGCAGCTTAGAGCTAGGCTGTAAATCCTGAGAGGTACCTGCCTGTTAATTAAATGACAGTCCTTGGAGGGGGAAGGAGGGGTTTGCCTCCTTCAGTTGTCAAGGTGCAATTAAGGAAAGTCAGCGTTTGTAGATTAAGGTGTCATTTGGGGTCAGGAAACCATCTCCTGCTAAACAAGAAAGAATTCTGCCAGCTAATGAGAGCATGTCACAGTCTAGGCTCAGGCGTCACCAGATCTGCTCCAAGGGGGACGCGTGTCTCAGGGAGGCCATTAGCAGGCTGTGTGCACAGGGCTGTCACTGTCACCGCTTGTGTGCGCAGTCCTGCTTGCCCTCACACAGGGTGCACCTGTGATTGGCACGAGGCGGGCTTATCCCCAGCAAGGCGAAAGCAATCCGGTCTGCCTCCCCTTGGATCACTGTCTGGTGGAAAACGTTGCTTTGTCCATGCCCACCCGGTCCTTGCTCTCTGACTCACCCTACCTTGGTGCTGAACTGTGCGCTTCCACAAGCACTAAATCCTCATGCTCTTTGAAGCTTTTCCCTCCTTTTCCTTGGCAGCCAGTCCCTGAGGGTATTCGCCTTCACAACAGTGACTGCACTGCAGCTCAATAGCACAAGAGACAGGCAAAGCAGGACCATTCATCCTGCCAACGATTTCTGTTGGCACACCATGGCAATCCATTACAGATCAGGAAGCGTGTGCCTGCTGTTTTTTAATCCCAGCTGCCAGCAAGAATAATCAAAAGCATCCAGTACGTCTGACGGCATCTCAGCACAACCATAGGTAATAACATAAGAAATCAATAGCCAATTAAAACTGATCCACAGCATTTGATCTTTCGTAGTGCAATGGGAACAGTAATTAATGGAGCTTCCTTGAGATAGTCACAATTCAAACTTCCTGCCAAGATTAATGTGGTTTCATTTTAAATGAGCTTTGCTTCCTAGAGGAAATACCAGGCTGAGGTAGCCTCAGGGTGTTTTCTAGCCAGGTCACTCAAGCCCTCAGCATTCAAAGGACTTAGGAGTCAAAGTCCCGATAAAATAAAGAGAAACTGAGAAATTAATTGTCTTCAGGGTCTTCGTCTGTATTGATCTGGTTCTCAAAAGGAGAGCAGATGTTTCTGTTCAGGTCTGCGTAGTCCCCGAAGTTACAAAGCAGGAAGAATTGCTACGGCAGTAGGGAATTAGTTCTGGGAAAGCACCAAGCCCATGTGTTGGCTTGATGACACTCTAAAGGCAGTGAAGTTCAGCAAATGTCTTCAGAGGAGAAACCTGAGACCAACTCAGACAGCAAACATGCACGGCTTCGACATATCTGGAAGAGACCCATGAGAGTATGCAGAAATCTTCCGTGCCCTTCAGCTTAATGCACTGCTTGCCACACTTTTCATGCACTTCTTGCCCGGTTCGCCTGCAAACTGGAGCTGCCAGAAGCTAACTGGAGTGATCAGATCCAGACCCTGTCATCAGAGCAGCCAGTTGGGATAAAGTCAGGCAGCTGCTTCGCTTTATTTGCGTTGTGAATCCTGGTTTGCATTCATTGTCGCATACATTCAAGTAATGTGCAGGCTTGAAAAATCACTGAGCAAATCGTTGATTTCTCAGCTGTAGAGGGGGGTGTGGAGACAGGAACAGTCCCCCCAGGGTGCGTCGTGGGGCTCTCGATCCAGCTGGGCAGGGACGGTCCCTCCAGAGCAGTCATTGAGGGCTCTGTACCTGGGCCAGCAGAGCGGGAAGCGACGCCGCACAGCTGATCTGCCTGCTGAGTGCTTGGCCTCTATCCAGGAACAGCGGATGCTCGGCAAAGCCGAGACATGCCACCCCTCTGCTCCTGAAAGACGGGACCTATTTTTATCTAATGCTGCATTGATTATTCAATAAGAGAGAGGAGTGGGCCAGCCGGAGCGCTTGCATGTGTGCTGCTTTCACCAGCAGGCATTCCTGCAGAGGCTCAATGCGCCTACCGAACTCCAGCGCAGCTCCAGCAGCTCTCCGCAGAATGAGCGTGTCGCTGCTGAGCAAAGAGCCACGGGGTTTGGACTTGGCTCGGAACCCCCTCCCTTTTTGCAGGGAAGGATCTTGGCTTCCAGCACAGTCAGAGCAGCACCTGGCCTTTCACAAGCGTCCTTTCAACCGCACAGTCCTTCACTGCATCCATCTCCATGCAGTTTCCCACTGGTGCAACAGGCTCCAGAGATGTATTTTGTCATGAAGAACCATATGGTGCTCTCTGCTCCAGTGGATCAATGTGTTTAGCATTTAATGAGGGCAACATAATTAACGTTTTCTGAGGGGGAAAAGAAATCCTTTTGCCTTGTGAACTACATCTTGTGCTTTTGAGGGTGATACGTTACAATCAGAACGATGCTTCACTGTCGCTAAACCCCATGCTGGAATCAAATGCCTGGTGTCCCTGGGTTAAGTTTCCATCCGTGGGAAGAGGCAGAAGCACTCACCTGCCTGTCACAGCTTCTACACTACGGCAGGAGATTCCCTCGTAGGCAGCTGGTAGGATCTCCCGCACCAGCTGCATAAATTGTGCTGTCTAGTAAAGGATGGAAAAAGTCCTCAGCTCTGTGCCAGGCTGTGTTTTTCCAACTGCCTTCTGTGCCATCGCTCCTCCTATTTCAGCCCCCATCCCTGCAGACACGCTGCTCCTGGAGGTGGGAGGCTGTGGTCCATGGCATGCTGTTGTGGCTGTAGCAAGTCAACTCTGTAGTCAAGGATGATGCCACAGCAGGGGTCATCCCCCATGCATAGTGGATGAGGCTGCTTTTGGTGTGTCCCCAGCTCTGTAGAAGAGACTAACGTGAAGCCACGTTAATCCATCTCTGGGACTGCTTCTTAAATTAGTGACTGATTGGTTCTTCTCCTGGAGGGATGGCTACCTACCAACAGAACCATCTTTTAGACCCATATAGAACTTGCTTACAGTCCATAAGCAAGAATACTGCAAAGAGCCCCATGGGCTAAGTTGATAAACTTACTCTGCCTGGAAGTTACTCCCTGAAGCAGTGCTTTTCTTCCCGAACCAAGACCCACCCATAGCAGCCACAGCCTGAGTCTCTCTGCCCCGTGGCAGAGCTGGATCCACCATACCCATATGACTATATAGTGTTTGGCAGAAGTTGTTCAATAGGATTAAATAACGCCAGGGATCCTGTGCCCTACAGTCCAGACAGCACTTTACCTCCTCAGAAGAGGTCCGGCCAGCAAACAAACCCACAGCAATAACGTTCAGGCAGGGTCAGCGTGGAGTGGGCAGTCATCACTACCTGCTGAATGCAGAGAAGCCCGAAGGCCTGGGCATTTACTATGACAGGTGAGACAATTCGCTCTGCTCAGCCACAGCCACATCATGGACCTCTCTGTGTCCTACAAGGCTTCTCCAGACCTTTGCTGCAGGCTTAGCCACTCTCAATTCCTTTCGCTGCTTTCATTCGTGTCAGCTCAGCATTGACAGATCCCGTAGGTGTGTATGAACCTGCCCCTTTCAGCCTGCGTCAGCATTCACCCAGCTGGGTGTCGCAGCTCCTAAAGACCTTCAGCCCTGGTGGAAGAAAGTTGTATACCCAGAGCAGGAAGGCAAAAGCTTTGCCCTTCCCAAGATCCTAGCTAGTAACGGATCAGAAATTACAGACCCTTGTCCTCTTGGCTCCTAGTGCCTTCCTTAATTTTGAATAGTGCCTCTGCGTGAGAGGTGAAGATCTTTGCAGGGGAGAAGGTGGGGTGAAATCTGTGGGGACATCGCAGGGAAGCAGAGAGGAGAGACCGCAGCACCTGAGATGGAAGGCTCCTGGAAATCTCACAGAAATCCTGGGGTCTGCAATGAAAGATTTTGTCTCGGCTGTCAAAGACAAAGCAGCCAAACACTGGCCGCACCATAGTATGTCCCAGGGACACATTTATCCTGACAAAAGGCTGGATAGAGCCAAAAGAGCACCATAAGCATCTTCCACCTCATGACCTTGGGATTCCTTCCTACATGGCAGAGGGGAAAGACAATCACATCTCTCTCCAGTAAGGGGGTAGAAGCAATCACAACACACACACTGACCTGCAACTTCAGAGGCACTCACAGGTCTGTTAATTTAGCCTATGTGCCCTAGATTACCTTGGGGGATGCTCTGGTAAGGGTGAGCTGTGCCCACCTTTATGTTTCTCCTAATGGGTCCCTGTTCCTCTGAGCGGAAGAGCACTTGGGTGGCTGGAGCAGTCTGGAGGGACTGGGCTCAGACGGGACCTGCATCCCTTAGAAAATGAAAAACTGTGAAACTATTCCCATTTTTTCATACAGAATTTCATTTGCTAATAAAAGCAGAGAGGGAGGCAGTAGTTCTACCTTCAATAAGCAAATGTCATGTTTTGATCATTATTGAACAAAGCGTTTTGATTTAGCATTTAGAGATGACTGCTCATGCTGAGTATTTTAAATTCAGTGTCAGAATTGGAATACAACATTTTAAAAAATTTCAAGTCCAAATGAAACATTCTTACCTGCCTGAAAATATGCATGTATTCTTCCTTCCTGGGGGACAGCATGAATTTTTCCAAGTCTCACTCCAAGTAAGTCTGAAGCCAGATTTCCAAACCCTACAAAAAACAGCGCTGTTGTCCAGCTTTGCATTTAAAGAAATGTCACAGGAATGGCTGAGGATCCAGCATGACTGCACAGGCAGCACTTTGCTCAAATTATCATTAAGTGTAAGACAGAAAGGTTCAGGAACCCAGGTCTGGAGGACTGACTGCCATAGTGCAAGCATAGTGATATGGAAGCCACATACTTTTTCTCCCCTCACCATGAATATCCACCTCCGTGGACTTCTGTCAGGGAAAATTTGGAAACCTGAAACTAGAAAAGACCCATAAAATCACCCAGGGCGTGCATTTCACCAGTGCTCTGCTCAATCTAGTTTGAAATGATTATTTACTCCCTCCTTTTAAAGACGTAAGAGTATCTGTCATGCACACAATGGGTGTTTTTCACCTCCTGTGCAAAAAGTCTTTTCAAGATACGGGGTATTGCCGTCATCTCCATTTTAAATTTGAGGTAAAAGCCACCACAAGGGTCTATATAATCCTAGCTACAAAGTAAGGAGGGGAAGCTTTAAGAGAGCAAGGGGTGTAAGGGTAATGTCTCCAAGCCCTATCCCTCCTATACTGGCATAGTTATGGGCAGACTCATAAGTGGGGAATGCTGCTGGAGAGATGCATGATTCAGAAGCGAGGGTGTTCTGCTGGTCGAGCTCCCGTCTTTATTTATTTATTTGCTTTTTTCAAGAAGAGTCATTTATTGCTGCCTGCATAGATAGAGACTGCCCTTTAATCCACTGCTTTATCGTGCATTGTGAATTAAATACCACACGAGTACAAGAGCCCCTTAAGGGGACAAGATCCATTCTGCTGTAGCTGTCCGCAGCCGGCTGAGTTTACAGGAGTGCTTTTGTTTATGGTTTATCTGTTGCCTAAGCAAGGATTTCTCTGGGTTTTATTTTGCCTATTTTTGCTGTTATTTCTTGGTTTATGGGGTTTTTTGTCTGAGTTTTGAGGGAGGGCGTAAAAGTGCTCATCTGGGCAGGGCAGGAGAAAGTTGCGGTGGTTGGTAGCTCCTATGCTTACAGCTGAAAATACTGTGGCATTTGTAAAGGGATGATGTTGCTGTGTGTGGTTCCTGGGGTCAGCCCAGCTCCCCTGTCACAGATGGCATCCTGCAGACAAGTGATGCTGTTTTCCCATTACAAACAAACCATGTGAGAGTGCTGAATGAAAAGAAATTTCCTGTCCCTTGGAAACCTCCTATCAGCTCCTTTATTTTGCCAGTCTTTCCTCATCTGGGGCTTTACCAGCTCAGCCCTACAGGGCCCAGCCCATGTGTTGGTGAGGAATGTGAGGGTGGGCAGAGGACATGGATGAGGATGGCTGCCCTGGGATGAAGGTAGCACCTTGCAAAGAAGCAGGTGTCTACCTGGCAGCCATGAAAGCTGCCCCAATGCTCCTACAACCTACTGCCCTGAGCTCCCACCAGCTCCACAAGCCCTGTGAGGGGCAGTCCTACCTGTCCAGTCAACTCATCCCGTTCCTCCTTCCCCGGCTACAAATGTGGCGTGGACTGTACCTTTTTCCAAGGGGAACCTGTAGCATCCTGTGCACGCAGAAATCACCGTGTTACATGTACTCATGATGTGTTGCAGTGCCACAACCTGGAAATTTGTCTCTTGCCACATAGCCCAGCAGCATCCTGCAAAACCACGGTGCTGCCTGGAGGAGAAACGCTGCCAGCTGTTACACCAAGCACTCCCACCAGTAATAAAAGAGATGCCCCCTTTCCCTGGCTCCCCCACCCTCAGCCGCAGCGTGGCAGGCAGCGAGGTCTGCTGTGATCGCTCGCCTGGTAGAACAGCAACTGTGAGACCCTCTGAGATGCCGGTGTGCTGGATCCATCTCCTGCACCGCAGGGCTCTTGCTGAGTCTGGGGGCGGGTGTTAATGGCTGCAGAGAGCCTGGGGCACAGTGTAACCACCCGCCCAGATGGGACCTGCTGCTCCCATTACTCTGCCAGATGGAGCGGAGGAGGCGGGGAAGAAGAAGGGCTCTCGCTGCCTTTGTGGGGTGTCCTGGCCCACCTGGGGCTGAGGAAGCTTTGAGGCAGAGCTGTCCTTGAACCCCAGCTTGCACGAGAGGAGACAAGCTGCAATAAGCACAAATTTTGCCCGTTAGTCGGCAGCTGAAGGCTCGTGAGCCAGCCTGTTTGCGCTGTTAATGGCCCAAAATGGGAAAGCCCATACCTCCACAAAATAACTCCCCAAGACAGCTGGGAGCAGCTTTTCTGCGTACAGTGGTGGGGACTCTGCCCAGGCCATGGAGGTGTCGTTTTCTGAGGGGCTCGGTTTCAGTTTTGCTAGAGTCGTGGCCCCTGTGCCCTGAGGAGAGCCAAGCACGGCATACACATTGCTGTGAAAGCTGACGGCCACTGGAGCCCCATCACAGCAAACGCACTTAAAGGAGGATGGGCAGACGATGGAGTGTTTTGTCTTTCCCAGACCGGTGGGCTCCATGACAGCACACATCAACCGGTGGTCAGCAGCGCTCAACAGGGTTCAGCCATGCAGCCGCCCCAGTTCTGCCGAGCCAAAACACAGCCCAGATTCGTGCATGATTAATCAGTTATTCAGATGTTAAAAAATGTGCATGGATAACAATTGATAAGAAAATGCCTGATTATAATCAGCTACTTATTTTTTCCATATGCTGAGCATTCACTCAAGCTCTAATCATTATGAATACATTTACAATTTATACTATAAGTCATTCAATGCCAGACATTTCTGGGCTTGCACACACTCCTTGTACAATTCCAGCATTATTCGGAGCAGATCTGTGCTAGATATCTTGTGGACTAGAGACATCCTGCTCACCCGTCCAGTGTCTTGCAACTACCAGAAATATTTGAAAGACAGCACCATAGGTCCCAGGTCATCCATTACCTGGATTTCTCCTGTATGCAATACAGACTGTCCACTAACCTCTTGAAATATTTTGGGGCAAAATTTATATTTTGGAAAGCAGGGTTAACGGTTATGAAGGAGTCTATACTTCCTATTTGATTTCATCTGAAAGCAAAGAATCCCTGAAAATCTGAATGTAGCGGTAGTTTGTATGAAAAGTGGCTATGCGATGAAAGTGTTCCTGAGCTGAAGAAAAGTACCATGTGAGAATAATGGACTCCAGAAAAGCAGTGACAGCAGCCCCAGGGTACCAGGGCAGGGAATGTCTCTTGGGAAGGGAATCTGAAGGATAAAAGAGCTGCGAACAGCTCGAGGCTGCCAAAAGGGATGATACTAAAGGCACAACAGCAAACTGTGTCTGTGCAGGGGAAAGCTCAGAAGCGTGGGAAGAGAGCGTTGAGGCTGCATCAGGAGCTCTTTGAGGACCCAAAATCAGAAGCTGCAATCATACAAAAGGCAGAAAGAAAAGCCTGCAACTAATGACAAGTCTCTAGGAATCACACAGGGGTGGGGAGCTGTCAGAGCTGAGCCCCAGGATGACCATCCAGAGATCCAAAAGGCAACAAGAAATAGGTCCATAAGCAAAGGCAAAGTAAGAAGAACAAGGCGAGTCTCAGAGCTCAAATAATATTTGATGCAAAAAGGGCCAAACAGTTAAATGCTGCCTTTGTTTCAGTCTTCAAAACTTAACTAAAATAATTTTAATGAGGAGAAGGAGCCCAGGGCAGAATCGGAAAAGAACAGACTCGAAAATATTCAAATGAGTTAGCTCTGTCCTTGTCAGCATGTCCTAATGAACTTCAGAGGAAGCTGCAGAACAGTCTCTGACCCATGAGCGTTTTAGAATCAGGAACTTGGGGAGGATGCAGAAGGTGCCAGGCAGCTGGGGAAATGTGGGCAGATTACCCATCTTTAATTATAATGTCCATCATTAAAGAAGGTAGGAACAGAGGATCAAGGAATTGAAGGGCAAATCAGCTTAACTGATTCATAGAAAGATATTAGAATAATTTTTTAACTAGCCAACTGATAAGCACAAGAGTATAACCATATATAATTTGGAAGAGTAATTGTCCTAGTGGCTAAGGAGGAAGCAGTCAGTTTGATATGCCATGACTTGGGCGATGCTTTTGATGCTTTGCCTTAAGATTCTCCTAAACAAACCAGAGAAATGTCATCTAGATTAAATAACTATAATGCAGGTTTACAGCCAGTGGAAAAACTGCTTTCTCAGTAGTTGTCAGTGGTGTACTGTAAACTGGAAATACATTTCAAGTAGGGCTGTTTTGGACTCTGCTGTCTTCAATATTTTTATTAATGGCTTAGATAATGAAATAGGAAGTGTTGTTATAAAATTCGCAGATGACAGCAACCTTGGAAAGGCTGCAAGGGCTCTGGAGGATCAGATCAGAAATCATAAATGATCTTGCCAAATTGCAGAAATCGGCAAGATGGAATTGAACGAAGAGAAGTGCAAAGCACTGCCCTTAGGAAGGAGAAACCAGAATCCCAAAGACAAACTGGACCAGGCAGTCACACTGCTGAGGACAGCGCTTCTGTGACTTATCAGTTTATTTCATCAGGATATCGAAAGGAAGGTGGGGCGTACAGTGCTGATTCTGCACCTCTCTGCTCTGGGGACTGCACCCTGCAGGGGAGTTCACTTGCAGAAAAAGGGGGATGAAATTAAGAGGTTCTGGAGATGAGGAACAGGAGAGGGAGGATATCACCTGATTCCCCACCTGGTCAACTCCAGTGTTCACATCTCCCTTTCCAAATCAGCCCAAGTGCAGAGTCCCACTGATACCACAACATTACCTTCAATTACAAATCTACCTCTTCCCGCTCCCTGGTTCACCTTCTTCCCCATTGCCCAGCACTGGAGGATTTAAAGATGCTAGGTTTTCTTAAGGACTTGTCATGTTCAGCTGGAACTAAGCCTGCCACAATGTTGAGGGATGCCAGATACTAGGTGTCCCTTTCCCAGCCTGTATTTGCAGGAAGAGGTTCCTCTGTCTCTCTTTTCCCAGTTTATTACCAAGGACTATCTTGCATTATGGATGAGGGATAAAGTACAGGGGATTGCACTGAAAAGTGGTATGGATTGGAAGGGTCCAGAGGGAGCTCAGTGACTCATCTCCCACCTACAGTGAGGTACTTGCAAAGCTGGGGTGAGGCAGAGATTCATAGTTATTTCTAAAGCACTTTTTGGAATGGAGCGATCTCATGGAGACTGTGAGAATTTGGGAAGTGGCGGGGCAGCCTAAGGAGCAAACCATAGATCCCTTCCAACCCCTAACATTCTATGATTCTATGAAATGCAGAGCGCAGAGCAAAAGTCAGTATGCTTTACTGTACTACACTACGAACCTATGGTTGAGGAATGTAAATGAGCCTAAAGAGAGCATCTGTGGCTAGGTATGGTCCCTGCAGTGTGCAGAGCCCATCAAGGAAACACGGATCTCCTGGCTTTGTTTTTACACCCTTTCTTGTACTGTTGGCCACTGCTGGAAGCAAGATGCGGTGATATACAGACCCCTTGTCTGAACCAGTACAGCCACTTTTCCGCTTTAGGTTAAGATAAAAGGAGGCTAAGGATGGAGCATGTAGGATGAGATTAAGGCAAAGAGATAAGTGAGGGCGGAGCTGCTGGAGCTTTGGAAACAAAGTGGAGGAATTTGAGATTGCCGCAAAAGCCGAAAGAATTCACAGACAGCAAGGGAAGGGTTGGTGTACAGTAACGATGTCAATAGAGGGGAAGCCCTGCAATGAAAGTGTTATCTCCCCGGGGGATTGGTTTGTCATGGCCTGAGCCACCACTGCTGTGGATGCAGACATTAAGCTTTGATCACAGCTGCCACAATCTTCCCCTGACACACAGCAGTGAAAGCAACAGAAACAGGCTAAAGCATGGCAGCTGTCTGGCTGAGGTGAAACTGCATTTGGAAAGGAAACCGAAGGGGGAAAGTGCTGCTGAAAGTGGAAACAAAAGGTGACAGCTCAGGTGGCAGGACAGCGACTTAAAGAGAAGAAGGACAGAGTAACTAGCTGGAATGGACTGTGATTTTCCCTCCTGTATATAATATGAGTGTCAACCCAGGGGTGAGGTACCACTCACTGTCAGCAGAAGCCTTGTTTTGGTGGTTTCTTTACTGGAAAACAGGAGGAACAGTTCCTACCCCAAGAATTTACCTGTCTTTTTCAAAAAAATGCACAGCAAGTGTTGGAATAAGAGGAAGGTTAATTAAAGACTGAAAGTCCCAGTGGTGGGATCAGTTGGTGGCAGAGGCTGACAATGTGCGGAAGGTGACTGCTTGTCATTTCTGGGAAACTGCTGCTCCACAGTTGCCTTAAATTGGAGGCTCACAACAGCCGGGCTTAATCTGACAGGATGGTAGTGTGACATTTGATCCTCTCTTGCCCATCCAGAGGCATGAACACAGTTGTTCTTGTTACATCTGGGTTTTGCCCATGTTCTTCCAATAGCCCTCCTAGCCATTGGGCTGAGGACCTCCCTCTTGGCTGCTCTTGCCACAGGCCCATTGATGGTAATGCACCTCTGTCCCAACTAGTCTCAAGAGACAAAGGGCCACCTGCACACAGCCCATATGTGTCCACCCTCAGCACCAAGAACATTTCCTTGTACAGAGACTGGCCACGTGTTTCCTGATGTGGTGTGAGCAGGTATTGCAAGGCTCAGAGAAATCCTACAGTGACATGAGCCTTACCTCTGGGCCATGATACTCACCCTTGGTCAAGCTCCCCTTTCTAACTCTTGCATTTTAAGAGTCCAGAATCTCAGGGTTAGCTGTGGCAATCAGTAGAACATGGAAATTAAACTGCTTTCAACAGTGCTAGCTCTGTTGCAGACTGCATCTCAATCATCTGGAAAAGAAACAGTCCAGTTATTCTTGGCCTAGGATGAAAATGAGAGTGAGGGTGGGGGGTAGATGGAAGAGGTAAGTCCTTCCCCAGAGTCAGCAGTTGTCAGCTTGCTCTCCCAGATGCTGTGGGCATGCACCAACTGGGTATGTGACTGCGCTGACACAACCCTTGCCTAGTCAAGCTGTATTAATGTTGCTTACCTGTTGCTTTAAATCCAATCTGGAACCAAACTCTGTGCTCTTTGGGGCTGGGTCACTTATTTACTGTGCTTGTTTTGCATAAGATTAGCGGTTAGGTGCAAAGTACTCTGCCATGTGTAATAAATGAAAGAAAGCATAAGATACCAGCGTAAGCAATGTGTGCAGTTTTGGCATAACCTGTTGCCAAAGTATTGTTGTGTTTGTCTGTGCTGTGAAACAAACACAAAGCAGCTTCTCAGCTCTGGGAAGTAATCCCGGCGCCCAGGATAATCACTAGTCCCTCCCGCCTGTACTCTACAAAGCTCCACAGGGCTGACCATGATCTGACCCTCTGGCTGGACTTGATAATAATAAACCCACAAGAGGAAGAGCAAAAAAGGCTAATATATAGAGAGAGTGAACGCAGTGAAAAAAGATCAATATGGTTTCCTGTACATACTGTATATACTGTTCCAGATTCAGCAGGTGTTAATTTGGAGCAGTGCACTGGGTTAGCCCTACCATGTTAGCTCAGAGGTACTATGTCTTGTCCTGGGAGCGGCACAGCCACACCAATGTGGCAATGCAAGCAGAGGCATTAGAAATTTTTTTTATAGAGTTTGCTGTCAGATTAATGACCCCATCACATAATATAGGCTATCTCCAGCTCCAGAGCCATCTGAGAAATCTTTCCATGGCACAAGCCAGTGCAAGTAGAAATGTCTAAGAATATAAGAATTACAAGGCTCCATCTAGCCAGCCACCCAGTTTCCATCAATGGCCACAAACAGACCCAAAAGTGAAATAAGAACAAGACAAGTGTATATTATAGTTCCTCTGAATACTTCTTCAGCATTCAACAATATTCAGCTCAAGGAGTTTCTTCTGATGCTGGTCCAGCCAGGTCTCTACATGAGAAAAGCACATCTTCAGTGACCACGTTCCATAGGAGTTTCACCAACACCACAAACAAGGGATTTCACGGACCAGACAACAATCTGGACTAACACGTTTTGCGTGAAACTCACGGAGATTTTCCTTCTGAAGGGAATGGTTTTCACAGAGGTTCCACTGAGAACAGATTTTGTGAAGCAAAAGAGAGCAAGATAAACTTGGGAGAGTGGAAAAGGACCAGGCCGCTAGCAGAATCCATCTGAAATTCTCATATAGACGTTTCTGTATTGAAAAGAGAGAAGTGCACAAAGAGAGAAAAATCACAGTAACCCTCTATCTTCCCCACATATACAGGGTTTGTCTTATGCAATAATAGCTTCTAGCTGGACACTTCTAGTTGAATATGATTCTTCCTGAAGGATTTCCCACTCAAGTCTGGCCTTTAATTGGAAAGTTTCACCTTGGTAAACAAGACGGATCCTCGAGGGAGGGGTATTTCTGGAACGGGACGCACAGAGCTGAGCATAGGAATTCCAATCCTACTTAATTTCAGGCAGACAAAATTTGTTTCGATGGGAGCATTAAGCGTCCTGCAGCCAGCTTGATATAAACTGATGGACTCTTGCTTACTTTTGGCATTTGCTTTTGCAAATGAATCACTGTTACTTCCGCCTCCCTGCCCACCCCTCCACTTGGTTCCTCTTTAATTTTACAGCTTCCTGAGCTTGACACTGGGAAATCGATAAGTAATTTAGAGCCCAGTAAATACAGAGGAAAACAAGTTATTTTGTACTTTTATAAATATTTGGAAACCAAAATTATCTAAGAAAACAGGTGCTCAGTTGACTCAGCAACCCATCTATCAGCATCACACAGTTAATTGCATAAGATCATAAACATTTATAATTAGAAGGCAAACAAACAAGAATTTTATAAACAGCCCTCTTGAATCAGGCTGCGCATTAAATATTTGTGATAAGGTAATTAAGAATAGATTTACAATCCTGGCTCAGTGTTTAATACTTTGGAGAATGGATTTGAATCTATGGAGAATGTTCTACAGCCAAGCAGAAAACATTCGATTTCAGCTCTTTTATCTGAGGCTTAAAGTGGTCTCAGAGAAACATTGGCTCTGTCATTGATCAGAATGAAATTTCATTCATTACAGATCAGACAGCTCATTTAAATATATGTCTAATGTCCCTTGTCATGGCCTGATCCACTTCAGGCCTGCTTCAAAGCTCTGTCTCCTTGGCTGGATCTGCAGGCTTTCCCTAAGTCTTGCTTTTTATGGTTGATGCTTTGATCAGAAGATGTCAGAATTCTCAACTGTGTTTCCAAATAGGAAGGAAAAAACACATTTTTCTATGGTGACATCATGGTGTTTGGTTGTGAAAAGCCAGCAATCACTACAGGATTACGGCTGTGCAATCTCAGTGGTCTGTGGGAACCAGAGGGAAGATCTTGCTCATACTGCAGTGCTCAATGCCATTCCCTGTCCTAAAACAGCCAGATCTGTGTACTTAAACTATCCAACATGGTTACTTCTACAGCCATAAACAGGTTCATCACCCCATTACAATGAATGTGAGAGTCCCCCTGAGGCTAGTCTGTGATCAAGCCAGCAGGGCTTCTAGTTATGCTTAAAACCAGAGAGGCTAAAAACTCAATCTGTTCTGAAGCTAGGGTTAAACTCTGTAAAGCCATATGCAGACCCTAAGAAACCAGGTGGCTGCATTCCATCAGTAGTAATGGGAAGATCAGCCCTAAGGGTAGGATGACCTTCGGATATTTTGGGTTTTGATACAGTGCAGGTTTACTCCAGTATTTATCTGCCATCAAAACTACAACAGTCTGGAAAAGCTGGGTGGAGGGTGAAGCCTGAGCATTTGACTCATCAGGGATAGCAGTAAACCACTTTATTCTGTGGGGACCATCATCTCCCCACACACTGCTGATTGAGGCAACCTCCTCATTTAGGCATGATTTTTCTTCTTATTTCTTGGGGGTCTTTTGTTCTTTGCTCTTGTATTTATGTGCTTGCAACAGGCAGGCAAGAGAGCTGCCTGTTTCTGATAATCTTGATCCTGACCAAGACTGGTGAATCCATCCTTATTAAGAACAATGGAGTTATCCATGTGCTATCTCACCCCGTCCTGCCTGCTGGTCTGGCTTCAGTTACACAGAACACAAAGGCAGTTTCCTAACAGACAGATTGCTGCAAAACAAGGAGACTCAGACCCCAGCTCCCCTCATTCTGCATAAATCCCACTTGCTAGCAAAGCTTGTTAATTATATTAGTGTATCAATTAAGCCAGTCTGTGTAAGAAGTTGCAGCTTCCTCCACCCTTGATGGAGAAGAACACCACGACCGTGTTGCAGTCACCGCTGGACCTAGTGCTTTCAAAGGGTCTAGCCAAAGCCTGGCGGCTTGAATAACAACAGAGCTTAATACATAACTACTGTCATCGTCTAAACAACTTCTAACGTTATTTAATCCTTCGATCCTCTTGCAAGGGTGGGGAGGATGACGGAGGCCGCTGGGGCTGAGCTCGGGGCTGGGTGGAAGGGCCTGAGCTGCTCGCTCTCTTTCAAATGCAGAGACCATTAGAAGTCAGGTGTCCTCCAGCCCAGTGCCATCCCCTGGGACACCGGCTGTGGCATACGCAGACGGGGAGCAGGACGTACGCGTTGGGCGCACGCTCGTGTACGCTCATCTGCCCTTTCTTCCAAGGGTGTTGTTATTCCCTCTTGGACGGGAGCGATGACGTACGACGAGGTACCTGCTCTGCAGACGAGCCAAACTTTGCCTAGGATGACAAACCATTTATAGGTATAGACAGAAGCGGGGGTTTTTTTGTTTTTTTTTTCTTTTTTCTTTGCTCGATTGCCGCCTCTGGCCGCGGTGTGCCTGTCTGCTCTGCTGCCGTGCGTGTGGGGAGAGACTGGGGCTGTGCACGCACATGACGCTGGTGCAGCAGACGTCACCGGCACGTCAGAGTTACACCCCCTCCAAACACACGCCGTTAGCGGGGTGAATCATGCCTATGCCGCATGCAAAACTAGTCCAGCCGTAGATAAACCCCAGGCATTTATTGGTAAACAGATACTGCTTTGCTGTAAGAACATAACTCACCCTGCCGCATTTACGGTCCGTTTATTGATTGCTGAAATAAAGCTGTAATCCTTTTAATTCAAGGGAAAAGGGATCCAGCAGAGCAGGAGCACCGGTGCTCTGCCAGTCGGTAATTAAAATACATGATTTATCGTTGAATAAACACCGGCTGAGGGAGAGCTGAGCTAACCAGCTATCTGGGGGCAGGATGCTGGGGTAAGTTTATGGTTCTTTCTAAAGTTTTGTTTCTGTTTTATGTTTTATTTCTTTCCCCCTTCCCTCCAGGTCTAATAATACACGAAGGGCCCTCGGTTTACCGGATTTTTAAACGGTGGCAGGCGGTCAATCAGCAGTGGAAAGTGCTGAACTATGACAAAACAAAGGACATGGAGGAACAAAAAACAGGGACCAGGACAAATCAGCGCCCCTCCTCCCAAACCACCCACTCGTCCTCCACTGGTGGTACAGCCACTAACTCCGCTCCAGCCGACAGCGGGGCACGGGCTGCCGGCCATGCCACAGGCACCCTCTCTGACCACCACTGTGCTTATACCATCCTGCATATACTCAGCCACCTGAGGCCTCACGAACAGAGGAGTCAGTCTAGTAGTAACAGAGAGCTCGTCATGAGGGTCACGACGGTCTGAGACGAGGAATTCAGGAGGCCTTAACACGAAGCGGAGGAGACAAAGAACTCATAAAGCAGAGGAGCATGGTGTGCCTTTTTCTTTCTCTTTCCTTTTTTTTTTTCTTTTTTCTTTCCCCCCTCTCCCCTCCTTTTCTTTCTCGGTAACTGCACAAGACGTAAGAGGCGGCACCTGGCCAGCTGAGGATAAAAGCAGGTGGAGGGAGAGCTGCACACTCATGCTAAAGAGGTTAATGTTTTCCAGCTAGTTTAAAAAAAAAAAAAAAAAA
>VZSF01002493.1:107792-126826 GCA_013398295.1 Chionis minor
AAAACAAACAACAACACAAATCACAAAAAAAACCAACAAAACAAGTGCAATACAGACTACAAACTGAGTAGGCAGAGTTCTGGGGAAGCAGAGAAAACAGACGGTTTAGCATGTCTTACAAATCCTATTACCTGGGATAGGTAACGCTCTGTACACACCCCCTGTACACACACGCACGTGCACACAAACACACACACACAGAGTGTGAGATTTATAAAAACAAGGAAGGGAATGAAATGTTTGGAGTATTTTTGTTTTCCAGACTGTGATTAACCAGGGCTATGTGTTGTTTTGTTTCATGAGTCACTCTGGAGCCTTGTTTGATTTACCATAGGATACCTGAAGTGAAATGGCTGGGGATTTTTCAGTATTGATTTACAGAAAGAGAGAGTGGATCATCCCACCAAGAAAACCTAACAAAACCCAGCCATACCCAAATTTCACCAAAAATCCTGGTTTTTTTCGTAATGTTCTTGAGAAGGGGTTTGTGAGGGTGGAATTGGGAGGGGGGAGGGTTCTCCATGACCTTTATTCGACATATAGGCATTTTTGGCAAATTTTGTACAAATGCTCCGCAAGTGTTTCAAGCACAAGTACTGGTGTGATTTATGCCTTCATAACCCCAAATCCAGCATCCAAATCTTGCCACTCACACACATCATTTTCCAGGCAGACATTCTAGGTCAATTTCCTTCCATTTTACCCCGATCACAAGAAGCTGACCCATCTCGGTGGGTTTCTGCTTCCTTGCTGTTTCAGACAGTCATGCATTAGAGATGTACATCTTTCTTTTTTCTTTTTGGTGTCTGTATCCCTGCTGCTCAATTTGCAACAGTCGCACTCAGTCTTGTAGGCTGAGCCTTTCACATCCAGTCTGTTAGTTTATTACAGAGTCTATTCCATTCAATCACTCAAGAGAGAGTTAGTCTGAAGAGGGAGCACAGTTGCTGATTGAATATGTAACACTTCTAATAAGTCTCCTTCTCTGGAATATATCCTTGAAGGTACCGGTTGCTCTTCAGGAACATTCTCTTTCAATGCACAATGGCTGAATCATTTGTGGATATTAAAGGGACACTGTCAAGTACTTTTTAAATAGTTTTTAGGGTTTGGGCTTTTTTTACTCTCCATTGTTTGTAATATTCTCTTACAAGCTTGAAAATAAAATTTCTTTCCCTACCGATTTTGTCCTTTTCCATTTGGGCACGTATCGTTCTCTCCGCTCCCCCCATTCCTTTCACCATCCCTGTCCTTCTCCTCCCCGCCTTTCTTCTGCAACAGGAGGAAATCCATGTTACCGATTTCCTGCTGACTGTCCTCGCTCTATGGAGGGTATGTCCCAGCTCTGTGGGGTTGAGCTGTTTTGCCAGTGCAACTGCCACAAAGGAAGTGTAAGAGCAGGAACACTACAAATACGGAGATTAGCTGATTGAGGAGCAACAGCTCAGCAATCCCAAAACAATAAGCCTGTAGTGATCAAGCCTGCACCCAGCTCCCCCCAAAATTAAGACAAGGACTTTAGCCAAACTGCATCCATTTAGCGGCAATGCTGAGCAATGTTGCACAATGGCTGTGTCCAGCTGCCCTCCATCATTGTACCAGCACCTCTCCCAGCTTCTACTGGAGCAAGGGCAAAATGTGAGCCACCAGCTAGGCCGTCACAGGTCAGGTGTTTCTGCACCGGAGAAGGTGTCAAACCAGCTTCTGGGTTTGAACACGCCAGCCATTCTGCAACGTTGAAGAGGGAGGTTAGCATCTTAAGGCAGGTCGTATTTTTCACCTGGATTACTTGACAGTGTCCCTTTGAATATCAGAATGCAACAGAACAGGTACTTCTCTAGCAGAGAATGTGGGAGGTGAAACACTGGTCAAGAAAGCTGACTTACTGAGGACCCATGCAAAACAGCATGGTTTCTAAGGCCACTGTACCTTTATCTGACCAATCTTACTATCTACCAAAGAGTGCTTTTGGCAGAGGGGAGGGAAGGAATGCTGGTGGGACGAGGGAGAGGGAAGGGGTAATTCTGGTCATCTCTAAAAGCAGCTACCCCCAGAAGGAAGGTGTTGCAACGGTCTCTGGAAGAACCGCTTCTGATCCACGGTAGAGAGAAACCTGGCCAAAGCAAGCAAACGCAGCAGCCTCTCGCCCCTATGCCTGTCCTGGAAGCTGTCCTCATTCCAAGTAATGAGTAATTATGGTGGCTTTGGGAAGGGGGAAGCATACACAGACAAAGGGACAGCTGTCAGACATGATGTTGTTTCCCTCCCTGCCCTCCGCTCGTTTAATATGGAGAAGTCAAATTTCTTTAATTTGGCTGACGGCTTAAAGTTTATGAGGTCAGAAGCACAACTTGCCATGAAAGAGTGGTGTCATCTAGTACTCTGAGCACACAGGACTCTGCATACTCTCACTCCAGCTCTGCCACCGACTCTGTAGCCTTGGGCTGTTTGGCTCAGTCCCCCCTCCACGCAAAGGGGGAATAAAATACGTACCTACCTCACAGGGGTGTTGTGAGAATCCACGTTGGTAAAGCCTGTTGAAGTGCTAAGTCTACCACCGGTAGTCACGAAGCATGCGGTAGGGGTGAGCAGCGCTGCCCTTTTGCTGGTTACAGTCCGAATCACTCAGCGGGAATCCCATCGGCCCTCTCCTGCTTGGAGATCCTCCTTGATCCGAAGCGGAGGGTGTCGTCCGAGTGCCCTCTCCTCCATTGCATGACATTTTAAGCAGCTGTGAGGTGCAGGGTAGTGACAGACATGAAGTCCTACTTGACCAGGGATTTACTACAACGTTTTCTATATCTGTGGGGTTTGTTGGTTTGGTTTTTCCATATATTGTGCTTAGAAATAAACTTTCCACTTAGGGCTGGCGGTTCGGGGTCTCTTCTGTTGCATGGCAATGTATACAAGTCTTATTGTCTGTCTTACTGTGCAAATGATCCCGCAGCCCAATTTCAGAGATGGGTATGGTCTGAGCCTTTTCATAGTGGCATAAGACTCAAAAGCCTGTCTAGACTGTTTAATATTTAAACAACACTATGAACTTGTCAATTGTATGTGTTCTGTGCAATACGAAGCATGTCATTAGCTGGCTCGATGGGCAGAGGGGTTAAAGGAAGGTCAAAACTTGTTCAAAGAGCTTCATACATGTGCCAGCATGGAGCCAAAGGGCTGCCACCAGCAAAGCAAACTCGGGGAAGCCGTTGGAAACTGTTTTCAGAACAGTTTACTCCAGAACAAGGTACTTCTGAGTTTATGAACTTCTAGGCTGCCAGCCTGAGAGAACAAGTGCAAATTTAGTGTGGGGTTTGGGGGTTTGGATTCTCTTTTTCTTTCCTCCCCGCAGTATCGATGGCAGAAATACTGATGAGGGCCTCATCCTTCCATAGCACAGTTCTCTCGTCTCCCACAACCTCCCTGTGCCATCCCCTTTGTGCTACTATGCAGGACTTCAAAAGGTGCAAATGGAGACAGTATGCTCCCAAGACGTGAAAAATACGTTGTGTATTGGGGGATTCTAGCAGACAGAAGAGATGGGGCAGAGCTGTGCTGCAGAAAGCATCTCTTCTTCCCCATATCTTTCCTCTAGTCTTGTTTGCTGAGTTACTGAAGAGATGTTCTTTGTATTTTGGTACCAAGCAGTCAGATCAGCTTCCACCGACAAACAAAGCTTGCAGAATTTGGCAGCTGTTTCTCCCAGTGAAGAAAATTCCAGGTCCTATCACTGTGGAGACCCCTCAGTTCTTGGGCTTTGTGGTCCTCCAACACTGTTTGGGGGTGGTCAGCGTGGAGGCCTGAGATCATCATCAAAAAGACTGTGTGTGGTCCTGCTCATTCTTGTGATTTTTGCTCATCCCCTGCTTTTCCGTCAGTTTTGACAGGTCTTTCTGGTTATGCTCTTCAGAGGTGTTTTGCTTTGTGTCAGTTGCCAATGCTATTCTTGCCATCAGTGCTGGCCTCCAGCTTCCACAGCTCTTCCATTCTTGGCATCCAGTCTCTTGGTAAATACCCACTGCCAAGTTCAGACCCTCTTCCTCTGTGTCTGCAATGGCTCAAGCACGTGCACTAACCCAGGGGTCGTCAGAGAACACAGGGACCGTTAAGAGTTTGTATCAGTAGTCAGACTCTGTAACCATCAGTCAACTCCTCTTTGGTATATATTCACTTTGCCAATCTCAGTGCCTGCTGTTAATTGGTTGCCACAAAAAAGACCCCATAAAGCTGGCAAAACCCATGTACCCAGCTAACACTTGGTTTCTAATTTTAAATGGCAGAAGTGCTGGACTGTTTTGCAAGGAAATCAGATGTGTTCCCTTTTGTGGTTTCCCAAGCAAGGTGCTGAAGAGGTCTGTGTCTTACCTTACCATGATGGGCGACCCAAGGAAAGAGCAAGTCAGCAGCACAGATTTGAGTCAAGAGAGGTATTGGCTGTCCACTATGTTTTCACTTGGTGAGACAGGAGAATAATCCTCATGTCTGCCAAGTCCCTGACCCTTCTTAAAGCCCTTGTATCTGGCAGCAGTAAAATGTCAGAGTCAATGCCTGTAGATGGAGGACAATCATGAAGACTTTCCAGTTCTGAAGACCGTCTCCTGCCCATGTGTGGTGGTCAGTCATTCAAGCATCTTCTCTTTATTTTCCTCAAGAGAAAAAAAGATTATTTTGACCTAGCAAGGTACTGCTACGTTTCAGCGTAGGAGGAGGTTGCACCATTAGCACTTCCAACCTGTGGTTCATCCTCCAGGACTCCTGCACATCTTGTGAGAAAGCATGGCCAGAAGACCTATTCCTTCCTCTTACTATTGTATGTCTGTCAAGCACTTGGAGGGAAACAGTCAGCAGTACAATTGCCTTGGTGACTACTGGCTGAGTATCCTAACCTCCCCTCCACTATTCACCTCACCTGTGACTGCTCCTTCCTGTTCCTGAGCCAACAAATGCCTCATCCCCTCTACCATCCCTAGACTCCGACGCTAAAGATCTCCAGAGCAGACAGACACAGGATTCCTCACAGACTAGTTTTAGAGTCTTCTACATCCTTTATGTATCCAGACAGGCAGATTCATTTCATTGATAGACAATGATATATTTGAATCCTGAGAGGGAAAACAAGTGTAGGAGCTTATTTCATTGACCTTCACCTCTTCTTCTATGTTGAAGAAGATCTAGTGAAAACATCAATTGGTTTCCATATGACCGCAGTGAGCTGATGGCTCTAGGAGTATTTTCCTCAATAATGCAAGTCTGGCATGCTGCAGTTACTGAAGGCAGTCTTTGATCTCACTTCTATCACATTGGATGCAAGGAGAACAGAATCTGACGCTTCTGTGCTGTTTACACAAACATCAAAAACTATCTTAGTTTATTATTCAAATTACCTCCAGGTCAGTGGGTGAATTTCTCCTTTGATGGAAGAATGATGTTTTCTCTTCCAGAACTGAAATTGCAAGATGAAATGTATGTACACATATACATATATATTAATAAATGTTACCCTGAAAACAAAAAGAAAAGGAAAAAAACCCCAAATCAACCCGAAAGAATACTTAACTGTATTGAATAAGTCTTGACAGGAGCTAGGGAGCTGCTGTGTGGAAAGTATGACATATGATTTGACTTCAGGCAAAGAGAAGACAGAAGAGGGAAATGCTTTTATGTGACCTCTGGCCTCTTTCTGGTTCATGCTCATTATTGTATAGCATTTAATTAATGCAAAAGTGTGTAGAAAAAAGATGCTCAGCTTCAGCAGTGGGAAACAGACTGAAGACCCCTCAAACTTATCTGAGCCATATTCAAACAAGCACAATGATGCAAAAGCACAAACACCTGCCGTTACAACTGTTTGAGAAGAGATGGATTTCTGAACAGGGACAAGGAATCAGAGAGAAATTCTTTTCCAAGCCACATTGGACAGTATTTTTAACAGCTTATTTACTTCCTATTATTATCCTCTTTTTGGAGAGGAGAGGAGAGGAGAGGAGAGGAGAGGAGAGGAGAGGGAATTCTGACACTCAGGACTTAAAGAATTAAATAACAGTAGAGAAGAGGTACTAAGGGAAGATGCTTCTTCATGTGTTATATTATGCATCAAGATGCATACCAAACACAATTAGGACATCACAATCAGTTTTCTGCTTGCTCAAAAAGAGTCTGAGTGATTGAGTCTGCTCATAATCAAGGAGCCTTCCCAGAGCGTAGTCTTCTACAGGGGACCACAGCTTCTCTCTGGATGGGATAGCCAGCATCAGGCAGAGATGTTTTGCCTCCAGTTATGCCCCTCTATGGCAGGATGACAACCTGTTGTTAGCAGGTTGTCAGCAAGTCACTGTTGTGGAGTGGGAGCAACTATCAGCTTATGTACATTTTGATATAATAATCACAAGAATTGCAGGCGCCCAGTGTGCCCCCACAAGTGACCTATCTCCTCCTTTCACAGTTCAAGTTGGTGACAGAGCTACTGTGTTCTTTGCTCTTCATTACAAGACAGCTTTCCTTTAAAATCCAGCCTGCCACACTTCTCTGGGAGTTTTTCCACTGCATGTTACAGAGGTTCAGTTTAGCCCTCTTCCCTAGAAGGATGAACAGACCTCTACCTGATCCTCCTGATCTTCTTTCCCAGATAGAGAGACAAAAATTGATGTTCTCTTAACAGCTGATTTCAGTACCTACGTTCTTATGACATTATATTCCCCCTCCTCTTTCACTCACTACTCCGTAACCTTCATTTTCTTTTGGAAAGGGGTGATTCATTGCTACTAAATGATAGAGCATCTCTCTGAGATGGGAGTGTGGACAGCCCTTCTACTCCTTGCTAACAGGCACACAAACCTTCCTCCCATCCCTCTAGACTGGTGTGGCCAGCAGAACCCTTTTTCATGGAGATTAGCTTCTTGATCCAGAAGAGCAAATGCTTTCAAGCACCTCCTTCACTGCTATCAAGCTGTGGGATAATGGCATGGGGAATCTTTTGTTTCTTAGCCTCAGGGTAACTAGAGTGGATGATATACCTGAGCCAAAAACACAGTGAGGACAAAGTACTTGTAATGTGATGTTGGTAAAACTGGGTGATGTCTGCCCTGGTGACAGGGGAGCAAGAACCTTTGTCAGATTTATACGGTAGCAAAGCAAAATAGCCTTGTCCCTCATGTTTTTAGCTCATACACATCAGCTCTCCATTATAAAGAAACCCTCTGTAGGCAATGCAGGCCAGGCTTGGGGAGGAAATCTTCCTCATTCCAGAAGCACAACCAGCCCATAGCTATGCATCAACCCCTTCAGGACTTTTGCCCCAGAGAGGCTGAGAGTAAGAAGGGAGGTAGCTAGCGGGGATGGCAAGAACACTTCCCTGAATCTTCATCCCCAGCAGGCTAATTCTGCATCTCCTCACGTGAGTCCCCTTTGAAATCACTCCCAAGGACTACGGTCTGATCCTTCACTACTATAGGGTCTGCCCAGGAGAGGAAGCAGTGTCTCTGCATGGATCTCCAAGGTCTGTTGGTAGGGTCCTGAGGTGGGCCTGGAAGAAACTGCTCTTTTCACTGAGGGATGAGTGAGTCAATGGTGTGTCCATGCAGAAATACTCTCTTTGAGACTTCTACAGAGATGTCTGTGGGGTTGGGAGGGGGGGGTTGGTTTTTTTCAGGGCAGGAAGCACGGGGAAGGGAAGGCTGCAATGTAAGAAACAATCAGCCACAAGGAAGGGGTTGACTAAAAGGAATGACCATGTCAACTGTGTTACTGTCCCGTCATTCTCCTGAACCCAGAATGGAAACTTCCAAGTGCTCTTCATGAGCTTACGTTTATTAGAAAACTATTCCTGGGTGTTCAAGGTTGTTTTCTAATGAAAATATACATAATAAAAAAAGCAAATGAACGACTCTTGTTAATCTTTTCCTCTCCTTTATGAACCTGTAACACACACTGTGAAACTTACCTCCTTCATTGTTTGTTTACTGCCGTTCCTGGTCAATAAAATCTCTTTCTTTCTGGTCACAATCCACACAGGGACTTATACAGTAAGCTGTCATCTTTTGACTGTACATCAGAGGTCAAGTCTTCACGTAAGGGATTTGAATGCCATGGCTTAGCGTACATAGCACAGTGTGTTCGCACTTTGACTTATCATTTGTTTATGGCATTAAATGGCAAAAATCATTTAGCAAACATCACTATAAGGTTCACGTGCACTGCCTTCCCTATGTGCGAGAGAGGAGCTTGAGGCAACCATGGTAAGTACAGAAGCAATCACTGAAGTGCTATTTTCAGAGTACCTGTTCCGGTGTGCTAGGTCCTTCCCAGGGACAGTACGGAACTGCCCTTGACAATGAACATCTCCCATCTAAGCAGTACTGGACTCAGCCCTTACTCCAGGGATTCAGCTCTCAGGGAACGCTCAGAGCAAGCATGCACAGAGAAAGTGAGGACGCAAAGCCATCACCAGTGCCATGGTAGGAAGGGTTTGGTAAAGACCTAGGCCAGATTTGCAGGTCCTCTCCTGAATGCTGGGCAGATGACAGCAAGCTGTACCCCAGGACATCTTTTGAGGCTGCCCCTTGTTTCTGTAGTGCCCACTGAATGCCTACAACGTCACTTTTCAAGGTGATGTGCCTAGAAGCCCAGCGCAACCAGCCACACAGCCTTCCTGTCTCAGCAGGAAAGCAGGGGCAGTGTTTCACCAGCCCAACAGAGAGTTCACAAAAGACAGTCGGTCACAAGAAGCTCTGAAAACTCTTCTTCTGCCGAAGGATCACGGAACTTTCCCATGCTTGCACATGTGAGGACCCTGCCCTGGAGAGACAAGCAGAGTCTGTTCCTCATCCTTCCACTGGAAACCAGGTAAGTCCTTTTATTCTCGATTTTTTTCTTTCTTTCTTTTTTTTTTTTTTTTCAATCTAAGTCTATTCCAATAAGTCTATCAAAATACACAGAGAGGCAGAGAGGGAGAAGGGAACAAATGGAGAAAAGGAAAGGGGCAGGACAAGGAGCTGCTTGGAAAGAAAAAGCTGTGCTAATCAGAAATGGAGGACAAAAAGCAAGGGAAGGGGATGTGACAGTGGGAGCAGGGGCTGAGGGCAGAAAACACAGAGCAGGGATAGGACTGGCAGAGAGGAGAGACGTGGTGTGAAGAGGCTGGTGGCAACTATTGCTTTTTGCAGTGGTAACACTTACAGTTTAGAGACAACAGGGCAACACAAGCCCTAGAGGATCCTCAGGGAAAGGAGGAAAGAACCATGAAACACTGTCAGATGCACAGACTTCCCAGAGTCCTCCCCAACCAGCCTTTCTATGAGTCCAGGACCAAAACTGGGTCTTTCCCAGACTGCAGCCTGACAAAAAACCCTCTTGTTAGATTATATCCCTGATTAACAAAAAAGCCGCATCACCCAGGCAAGGCAAACACAAATTGCTGCGCACATCATCTTACCTGTAACTCAATTATTCTTACCAAAACCGATTATTCCTAATTTGATGTGGTTCCCTGGGACTTGTTTTATTCTGTCCACACAGCTACATTGCTAAAAACCATAATGTGCCCTGCACCTGCTGAGACCAAAAGTAATTTCCTACACCAGCCAGCCAGGACTCCGCTGAATTGTAGCAGCCATTACACACTGTGGTCTTTGCCAGCTCAGTGGATTTCAGAGGAACAGGGATGCTGAAACTCCGGGTTGTTCTAGAGAGATAGAAAGTTGTCTTTAAAACAAGGAGGCTTGAGTGATATTGCAGCCTGGATTCCCTCACACACAGACAGGAGTGTTGCCAAAACATTGGGATCTGAGCTCAAGCTGCAAAATTCACAGCAGAATTGCAAAAATCACAGGCTCCAGATTAAAAAGCATTTCAGGCAAGGTGGTGGCAGGAAGAAGTTTTAACCACTGGGAACATGAAACTATTTTGGTTTAGAAATGTGTGAACGTTTCGAAACCTAACCTACAATGAATGTAGGTGTATCTGCATGGGGAATATATTTACCTGAATCTTAAAGAGAAAATGATTTGGTTTGAGAATTTCAAACGGCACACAGCTGTCTCCCATCCAGAAGTTACTGGTCACTTTTAGAAGCGTTGCAACAGACGTCTGCTCAATGGCCAGAGGATGACAATCCCTGAAGAAGATGGCTAACTGCTGTCTGCAATTACATGATAAAATTCCCAATGTAATATAGGTCTATTGGACAACTAGTTTATTAATTTTGAATGAGATCACCTAAGGGCCTGACATAAACCTGACTGAAATCAGCAGGATTTCTCCTCAGGCTTGACTGGGCACATCGGGTCAGGACTGTGCCCTTGGGGCATTTTGTGCTCCCAGCTCCTCACTACTCACATCTGGTTTTACAGTCCAGACGCAAAAGCACAGGAGAGCAGCGAGCAGGTCATCTCTGCAAGGGCATCTGAGTCAGTCTTACTGCAGGATTTGCAAAAGTCACTATTTTTACCATCTACCACCAAAAAAACCTCATCTCTGAGTGAATTAATAGCCATTAATCTTAAAGCATCATCTTTGCGACAGAGTGCATGAATCTGCGCACCTACGTCCAGTTTATGGTGCTTTTGGGTTTACGTAAATATATGCCTGTGGGAGATGGCACTCACACTGCTATGGGCACACACAGAGTTAGTGCAAGGCAAGCCCAGGGACATGCACCAGCTACGCTGCTGTGACTCCTGACATGCATGGACTTACTGCCCGATGAACTGGCATCTGCCAAAGTGGAAATGTAGTCAGTTACCTCTCATCTACAGGGGAAAACAGCCTGTTCACAGGCAGTTACGGTAGGTTAGCTGAAACACTGTGAGTGCATTCCCAAGGTCAGTTGTTCATATGTCTCTAAACAAGGCCTAACCTCCCCAAAAATAGCCAAGAATAGCCCCATGCAGCTGGGTAAGACACAGTCACAGAGCTGCACATCTTGCAAAGAATAAAGTATTCCCCTCCCTCTTATTTTTAATTTAGCTGGGAGAAACAAGCACTGATTACTTAATGTAAAGAGTTCCCTGTTTACTTAATGCACTAAATAACAGCAGACATCCATAAACTCACTTATTTTATATACTTATTAAATGCCCACAGCCTTCTCTATTTTCCGAATGCTGCAAACTTTATCATGTCACTAAAGCTTTATTGAAGTTTGGAGCAGTCTCAGATCGGATCATAAGGGATCATTTTCAAAGCTATAAGCAGAGTAAAGAGGGGCTAAATATCCTTACCAGATTCCCACTTTCACATATAATCCATGTGTTTGTCCTTGCCATTCAGATAAGGTTTCACGGTGGTGAAAGATCTGGAGTTGTTTCTGTTCACAACACGTGTAGCTACACCTGTCCTCCATCTCCAGTAACCACCTCTATGAGTTGAGTAATGCTTTAGGCCATATATTTCAACCTGCCTATGTAGGTATTTAATGTAGGCAGCTACAGCTCACCCAACTTTACACTTCTAAAGGCCACTTGTCAAATTCTAAGCTGTCTTAGCAATCATCAGAGAAAAACAGGTACCTCCTAGGAATTATTCATTCCAATTGTATTCAGCACCAAACTGCCTACACAGTTGTCTAGTATGATTTGACATGCTTGACTGGCCTCCAGTGTCTCAATTTTAAGTTGACACCCATCCCTAAACTTACGAAAAAAGCACCCACCCTTCTTTTGCATGTATTGAGTAGCCAGCAGTCAAACCAGTCATCTTTCCCCTGACTTTATTAATCTGAGTTAGGCTGCGCAGGCTGAATACAAGACGCGGTCCCTGAAACACTGGTTTCTTCATTCATCTTACTGAAAAAGGGAGAAGGAACCTAAAGGATTTGTGAGGTTCTCCTACAATTCACAGTCAAACTCCAACCACCAAATGTCTTAGCCCTGCAGTTAATTGTGCTTAAGGTCTACAGCTCGTGACATCTGTTGCTTGCAACCTGTCACCTGTACTCAACTTTTGTTCTGAATTTGCAAAAAGGGTGAAGTAATTCAGGGTGTTCAATTCAGGGGATTTTTTAAAGTGAAATCCCCCCAAAATACTGTCCAACTTTTCCTAAAAGTAAAAAACCACTTTCTAGGAAAATGTAGGGCCCTCAGATTATTGCTACCTCTTAAAAATTCAGGCCTGAATTTCTAAACTCTAAAGGGAAATCCAGCACTTTTTAAACAGCAAACTCTGGAAGGCTGTGAATGAAGCCTGGCGCAAAGCTCTTCTCTAAACAGCAAGGCAGCAAGTCCTACAACTGTCACCATTTGTGACTCGTGATACTGCAGAGAGCTCTCATCGTTACAGCGCACCTTGTACTAGAAGCACCTTTCAAAGCTTTGGGGAATTGTTTTCTTGTTTAAAGACTGAGGGGATGGCGTGTGAGGTGGAAGTCCTGAGAAAACAGAAAAGGGAAGGTAGAGAGAGGCAGAGTGCCCAAGCAGAATGGAGCAAGTACAGCCACCATAGTCAACAAGCTGGCCTGATGGAAAGCCTAGCCTCACACTAAAGGACAGCCCCTGGATTAGAAATCATGCCTGAAAACGTTTAAGGCATTTGCCTGACAGTCAAAGCAAATAAGAAGCAGTATACGGGGTGTGTTGAACCTTTAAAACACTATTTGCAAGGTTGAAGGAGATCTGGGGCTCAAATAGCCAATTCTGTTGCTGTCCATTATATTTTCCAAGGTAACAGATCTACGATCACTCATGACCCCACAAAACAAGCAATTGATGTTTTACAGGGAGAGCTCCACACCCAGGAGACATTCGTTGGACTGCCTTTCTCAGGTACCCAAACAGCAGTGCTCCTCTCCCATCACTTGACCTGCAGCCTGTCTCAGTCTCCCCTTCCAGAAAGCCAAGACTTGCTATTCTTCTGCAGAGCAGGGGAGATGCCACTTCCCATCAGCACTCCATCTCCACCAGCAAGTGGGCCTGTGGGCCTGAGCTCACAAGCACCAGCAATTATGGTGGGATCACCCCTGTACTTCATATGGACACCATCAAAGAGGACCAGCAATCCTTTTTCTTGTCCTGGGCTTGATTTGAACCCATCATGTTACACTAAAACTACAGCCCAGGAAGTATTTGAAACATTCAAAAGATGTTTCTTAGCACTCTGTTTCTGAACATGTGTAAAAAAATCCCATTACTTTACCTCTCCAGAAAAAATCCACTCTTGCCTTTGGCATCTGTCTCCACACTTCTTCCACACTTTTCTCTGGGCTTGTGGTGGTGGTGGTATTTGCTCCTGCTACGAGATGCACGAGATTATGCAACTGTCTAGCATTTAGATTTAATCAGCTAGGGGAAAAAAAACCCTGTTCCAAATTCTATTAATAACTTGCAGCCAGCTCCCTCCTTCCCTCCCTCCCTCCCTCCCCAAATTCCCACAGAAGGAGGATCACAGGCAGATCCCTGCAAGCATAAACTAGCAGCCTGACTGGATCAATACCATCCATGAAGCCAGAGATTTGCAATGAATTTCGAGTAATTAATCTGCCAGGGAAAGACAATCTTAATTAAGAAAAGCCAAGCTGTTCTTTCTCCAAACCTTTTGATTAACAAAGCCACAGTATTGGTTTGGCTGATTTTGGTCTGAATTTTAATAGGTTTTGTGTTCCTACCAACTGTTTTGAAAGAAACCGTGCAGGCATCAGTAGATCTTCAAGCAGCAGTCAAAGATGTGAACTCTTTACTTTTGCCTTCTTGACACAACATGAAAGACGAATGATCTCATTATTTCATTATTAGGATGGCCTCAGTGCTGGGGAGAAGCCCTGGCTTCACAGCTGGGAGGGACAGTGCCATGGAGAGGTTGCCCCCATCTTCATGTAAAGGGACTACAGTTAAGACTGGGACCCTCCCTCCTCTTCTTCTCAGGAAGAGCATTCAGGACAAAAGGTTTTCTCAGAAAGCCAAAGCTCCTGCTTTCACATCCCTTTCAGGCAATCCTGGAAATATCATTTGGAAGCAAAGGCACCTTGCCAGCATCCACGTAAGGTTGCAAGCAGCCGTTTGGATACGAACAGGTCACTCCAAAGTTCCTAAAGCAGCTGTTGTCATGAGGCAGTCATGAGTCCTTCCAGGCACCATGTCAAGATTTAGGAGGAGTTTTGACATGGGATTTAAGTTCTTTTGCTTCTCGTTCTACTTCGAACTCATTTCATGTCTGATAAGTATCTATGGAAACACCTATCCTAGTGTGCTCAACCTGATCAGGACCTTTCTCTGGTGTGGATGCCAATTGGTACAGACTCACCCAAGTCCAAACTCTTACTCCTCGGGGCAAAAAAGGCCAAAAGGTGGCCACATCCAAACTGTCTGTTGCTCCTGACCTGTGTCAACTCCTGAACCATGCCGAGTACTCTCATGGAGAGAGCCGGGGCCGAAAGCATGTCAAAAACTATGCTAACAACTTATCAAGACAACTCCAGTGCCTGTGAGTGTTTCTTGGGATGCCCATTCATAACAGAGGATATGTCTCAAACCACTTTGGTGGAGCATATTCGGAAAGGCCCAAGAAACTCCCCCCAAAGTGGCGCTATTGCCCAGCAAGCACTTGGTCAGCTGTGAGCAAAACCCTCCTGCAGCAATTTGCCCATCCAGTTTTGAGGCCCTAAGAAGGTGTTCTTTTTTAATTTCCCCAAGGTAAGAAGGCTGTTTCGGTCTGTGAAACATGTGACAGTTGGTCACATTTCTGTCTTGACATGGCACAAAGAGCCAGGAGACCAGACAGCTCAGGACAGGATGTTTCTGGAGGCACTGGGTGAGTCGAAAAGAAATTCCAGAGACATTCAAAGGGAAATTTAATCTCACTGGCCCCCTCATCTTTGCAGGTCAAACTCTACTCACTTGTCTGAAGCCAAGGAGAGCCTACATATTTATTGGCAAAAATTAGCATTTTCCCTAATGGTATCCTAGATACAGGGTAATTACGGTAAAGACTGATGAAAATAATTTAACTCCTGCTATGGGGCAGCATGATGGCAGCTAGATTAAAGATGTCCTTTATAAACCGTCACAAAGCAAGAGAACATGATAATGAATGAGTTAATTACACCACCATTTGAAGCTGATACTACCCATCTGCCGCTTTGATTAATTAAAACTCTGATGGACGACAATGAGGCCCTTCTCAGGTCTGAAAGCAATTAATTGCCAAAGTCCTCAATAAATCTGCCTGACTGAACTGGCAGGAGACACCACTTTGAACAGCCCCAGAACAGAGGCGGCAAAGCAGATTACGGAGTTTGAAGCATCCCCAGCATTATGCATTAATCTTTTGATATAACACTGGGAGCTGAGACCTAGCGTTTTTAACTTGTTTAATCTTATTCTCACTCCCCTTTCTTCCTTTCCGCTCAAGATCAGAGGAAGGGAGAGTTTCAGTAAAGGACATGAAGTACTGAGGGTATTTTTAAGAAGATATTGGCCCTTTTTGTCCTTTGTCTAGACTTTCCAAGCTGTAATAAATGGGTTAAAATTTTTGCTCTTGAATATTCTCCTCGCACCAATTGTAATCAGTGCTGACACAGAGGGATTTTGGAAATGCAATGGGAAGCTGAACTCTTCAAATGCTTTTCCTGTTCATCATTCAAAGAATGACAAAAAGCAACAGCACTTGCCCAGAAAGTGGTGGCAAATCTAATCCTTCTATGGGCAGGTCAAGGAAAGACTTGGTGCTGAGACAAGTCTGAAAAATGAGACACAGACTGTGGGGAGCGGGAGCAAAGGCAGGGCGTGAAGAAGAGAAAGGAAAGTTGATCAAAGGACTTTCTGCTGTGTGAAATCCTAGACTCCAGAACCACTTTCCAAGGCAGGCAAAAGAGGAAAGCCCCTTAACCACTTAAGAGGGAAAAAAAAAAAAATGTTGTCAATCTACTGGAGGGAAAACTGGCCACAGCCAGCAGATACGGATGAATTAGTGCTTTTCACTAGACAGTGCTCTGCCTACACTGAGCATCCATCTTGCAAACACGACCACGAGAGACCACTTTCTTTTGCAGCAAACAGGGCTAGAGGACACCAGACCATCTTTAGAGCCAGTGCAGCTCAAACATGTAGTTTGGAGACCTTGCGCTACAAGGTGCTGCTTTTTCAGACATGGGGAAAAAAAGCCTTTCCTTCCATTTTTATCCCACTTATGCATTGTTAAGCAGCTCTTGCTCTTCACCTTGAACAGCTACAATTGAGGAACTAAAGCTCCTTCATACCACAGATCCAAGACAATGATTAATAACAATTATCAGCAGTGATTAGCTAATATGACCATAATACAACAATCCCACTGCCTGCCAGTCAATTGGAGGCATCAGCGTGTTGAAGCATGACAGCTGTTCTGATTAAACACTGCCTTGCTCCTGAGGACAAGAGGAAAATCCTCTTTGCAGCAGCAGCCTCAGCTCAGCGTGATGCAGGCTGTAACAGGGCAGGAAACTGAGTTTAGACATGTTGAACTTGGAAGATTGTTGCTCTATAATCACGTTAGAGAGAGGGGTAAGTATATCTTGGGTGCATGGCTCTCGCTTACTGCTGGGTCTTGAATTCAGTAATTGAAAAGGAACCATGTCTGAAAGGGTAAAAAAGGGATGAGTAAGCAGAGGACAACAAAAAGGGTTAACCTACAGGGCTCCTGCTTCAAATTATAGAAGCTGCTTGTCCAAGTATTGAAAAAGCTTCACCATGGAAAGGAACTTTTAATATATAAGTACAGTAAACAACAGACCCCTTTTTGAATTACAGAAGAAGAGGAAAGTGGTCAAGGAAAGAAATGGACCTGAAAGGGGATGGTAGGAAGGCACATTCCAACAGATGAGGTGGCCATTTGCAAATACTAATAACTCTTTGTCTCCATCTAAACAAAGGAGGGTGAGAGGCAGATGCCACATACATACCTAGATTTCCCAGGAGAAGAACAGAAAAGAAATTAGGACAGACCAGATGTTCAAAAATCAAAATTTTTGAACAGCAACTGAAACACACAAGGAGCTCTTGTTGCTCAGGTGAGCTCCAGCTGCCTCAAGCTATGTCTACATCAGGCAGTACAGAAGCATGCAGATGTGCCCTAGGCATCTCAAAAGAGCTGGGTAGGTCAGAGTCATGCAAGTATCTCTTCAGAGCACTGTGCTCCCCTGAGCCCAAAGGGCGAGAGGAAGCTAATGTTCTGCCAGTGCATTTTAAGCCATCTTCAGGAAGCAGATAAGGCGGCGTGTCTCTGCAGATCAGTTGATGTGACAGATACGTACAGACATGCGCATCCACTGTGGAGTGAATCCATCATTCAGCCTACGATTTGGGTCAGATTTTCTGAGTCCACCTGCAACTCAACTAAAGATCACTCAAAAAAACAGAGAGATGAGGATGGGGCATGTTGGGTGCTTTTTTTTTTATGGTTTTGCTTTCTATTCCTTCTAAGTAGCATACATGTAACGCATGTTAGTCTCCAGAAGTCCTTTCCCTGTTGCCCAACCCACAAATACTACACATTCAGGGAGGGAACTGAGAACCCACTCTCCAAGGGCAGGGATTTTTTGTCCCGTTTTCAGGGTTAAGCTCATTTTAGTATCAAAGCTGTAGTTCCCTCCAAAAAAAACCCAGTTAGAAGAAACAACTTTTTTAAACAACATTAAAACCTTACAGCATACTGTGAGAAGAACCATCATTCCAAGCTCTCTGCAGTATTTGGTTGGTGAGACGGGGATGCAGGTATAACTTTAGCTTCAAATTTCTTTCCTACCAGTGTCAGTTCAAGCTAAGCCCCAATGTTATTTTTATCCACTGTATAGACCAGGTGCTACAGAAGTATTTAGTGTAACCTGCCACACCGCAAAACAAACATCATATTGAATTAGTGATTCTCTAGTACACTTTCGTCCTGTTCCTCCACAAATAGGCATATAACAGAAGCGTAATCCGAAAAACTGTATCACTTTCTAACTTCTATTTTATAAGCCAACTAATACCTCCACTTACATAGCATTATTGTCATGGACGGTCAAAAGAAGCACTAATTAGACCGGTACATTAGGCACTTGTTAATTACATTCTCAGTTTTCAATGTCAGGAGAGTCTCTCCTTTGCACCTTTAGAAGCTGTGAGAGGAGGACGAGGGGAAAATGAAAACAACTCTGCCCTGATGCTGTGTAGCTCCCGAGTCGGCTAACCAGCTACTGCAGTGTAGCTGCCTTATTTTTGCCACAGACCAATGTATGCATCTGGATATGCAGATGGACTGATTTCATCCACAAGAATATACAAGATGAGCCGAGCCAATGAAAATGTATTGGTATGTAAACCAGCAAAAATAAAATCAAAAAGCAACACATCACTCGTAGTATTTTGATCTTGGTCTGAGACCTGCATTCACAGATGATGTTTCAAAGTATTCATACATGTCTGGTGTTGAGCATTCAGTTTGGTTCAGTTCAGCTGACAAGAACGCAGTTCAAGAGACGAAAACAGCATCGAGGTTTGAAAGAATTACAGCTAATATTTTTGATTGAGGTTCAACTCTGACTTGAACTGATTTTCCCCTTACCCAGGTATATGGTACATCTTTTAATATCTTCCTCTCCAACAAAATTATTACACTTTTCTCACACCTCTCCATCTCATGTACTTAACACTGCATTTTCACAGCTCCTTCACAGGTGGCCTCTGAGCCAAATATCCCTTCTGAAGGGCAGAAAGGGGAAGGATGGCTGTCCAACAAAGTGTAAAAGATGTGTTGAATCTACCAAAGGGCTCAGGAAATGACCAGCAAGTTGCCCTCAAACAAGGGAGCACTGAAAGGAGGAGGAAAAATGTAGGACTAGAGTCAACATCCCTCTTGCAAGAAAACCGAACAAAGCGAAGGGTGTATCAGCAATGACAGATAAGCTCACGTGCTGAGCAACACTGAAAACTTCAAGTCCTGCCTAAAGCTCTTCTCAGACAATTGACCTGAACCACTTTCCCCTGGGGGTAGAGGGAGAACTCAAAACTAAAAGCAGAACCCAGAAGCCCTAATCCCAAATGTGATAGACTCATACTGTGTCTTTGTTAATCCAAGCGATACCTTAACTTTGCATA
>VZSF01002494.1:0-18714 GCA_013398295.1 Chionis minor
TCATCCTCCTCCAGCACGCTTAAAAATTAAGAGTTAGGGGACGGCGAGGGGGCATGGGGCGGGTCTAGGGGTGCAGGACCCCCCCCAGCGGCCATGGCTTGGGAGTGAGGAAGCCCCCATCCTGGGGGGAACATCCCCCCAGCCCCGGCCACGGGCTCCCGGGACGGGGAGGCAGTTGTGGGAACAGGGCTGGAGCGTGGCCAGCGGCGCGGGATGAAGACCGGTTTCTAACCCGCCGCAGGAGGCTGTTTGCGCACAAAAAAAATTAAAAAAATAATTACACCACACACACACAAAAAAAAAAATTAAAAAATTAAAATAAAGGAGGAAGCTGCCAGCAGCGCCTCGGCACCGGCATCCCTGGTTTTGCTAGGGAAGGATGGCGGGTAGGGGAGCTGTGCAGAGCCAGCATCCTCCCTGGGATTCCCCCTTCCCAGTTTTGGCGAGGGGCTAAGGAAGCCAGCGGTTCCGGGCAGGGGAATGCGGAGCCCGAACACCAGAGCTCATCAGATCCCGGTCTGCTCGCAGCCGGCGTGAATAGGCGCTCCAGGCTCCCTGCAAAGGGTCACAGTCCGCTTTCCCCCGTCCAAACAGCCTCTCTGGGCAGAGACATGTCCAAATATAGCCTTTTCCCTGCCACCTCCCGGAAGAAACTCACCCAAAAATTAAGAGGTGTTCGCGGCCGCCCAAGGATGCTTTCGGCACGAGCTCGGCTTTAGGGATGCTGCTGGAAGGAGAGAAGGATTTGGGGGGCACCTGTGCTGACAGAAACCTGCCCAGGATGGGATTGGGGGGGAAGCTCATGGGATCTTAACACAGCGGGGTGTGGAAATCCAGCCGGGCTGGACGCAGAGCCCTGGAGAGGCCCAGGATAAACCTCCATGCCAGGAGCACTGCGAGGAGGAGGAGGAGGAAGAGGAGAGCAGCCAGGGAGTCCTCTGCCACCCTTAGGCGCATTTTGGCAGTAACCCATAGTCCAGGGCAGCAGTGAGCCAGGGCAGCCCCTGGCTTGGACGATTTCCAGTGTAAATAGACAAACGGAGAGCGGGAGGGTAATTATTAATCCGCACGGAGAACCGCTGCCCAGCGGGAAGCGAATCCTTTCCCTCCTGGAGGGTGCCCTGGCAGAGGTGGGGCCACAGAGGGACCCTCAGCGCGAGCCCCCATGCAGGGAGCAGCAGCCCAGGCCCTCGCGGTGCGAGTTCCCAGGAGAATTCAGCATCGTTAGTGCTAACTGACGCTTGAGGAGGAGCTCGAGACCCCTCGGCCTCATCCAACATCACCGGGAGGGAGCAGGTGGCAAAGGAGAAGCATCGCCGCAGGGAGGAGGGCTGCAGAGATGCGTTTCTTCCAAAGGGACGTACCCGGGGCAAGGTCTCCTCAAAAATTCAGGAAAAGATCTGCCTCCCCACCCGGGGCACACCAGGCCCAGGCTGCACCAGGAGGCGAAACTAAAAATTTCTTGAAGTGGAAGAAAAGCCCTAAAAACGCAACTGGAAAACAGGCGCAGGCCCCCAGCACCTGCAGCCGGATCCGCTGCGGCTGCCGCCCCCGTTGCTGCTCTCGCCGGCAGGATTCCGAGGAGCACAGGATTCCGTTTCAACGTAGGGAATGCCTCCAGAAACCGCCTTGGCTCGGGAAGGGGGTTCCCTGCAGCCGGGCGAGGACACGGCTCTGCACAGCGGGTACCACCCCTGCAGTCACGACGAGGAGACAGACCTTTCCTCTTGGACTACTTTATTTGGTAAAACTCAGAAACCAACAACTGATGGAGCTTCCCAGAACTTCCCTGCCTGAGCGAGCCACAGATCCCGTGGGGAAGAGAGGAGCGCGCTGTCCTGCTCAGCTTCCTCGCCCAGCTGTAGAGAAATCCTCCCCCTCCGCACGTCTCACCAGCCCCAGATGACTCCTCCAGCCCTCGCCCTCACCCTAGAGGCAGCTTTGCTCCCTCTTCCAAAAAAAAAAAAAACACAAAACAAAACAAAACCAACCACAAGGAATCAAAAAGAATCCAAAAAAAAAGAAAAAAACCCCGAAATTGAAAGCAAAAACCAACCAAACAAAAATATACTAAAGACAACAATGAAGAGTGAATCCAGGCAAGGGCACCGCGTCAGCCAAGCGCCATCGGTCGCTCACCCAAGGAGAGCGACCAGCGAAGCCCAGTTTGGGGTCAGCAGCCGAGTCCGCAGGATTTGTGAATCCAAGCAGGTGACGACGTGGTGGCCTGATCAACACCCCCCCAAAATCCCTAGCAAGCCGGCTCCCCGTCAGAGACTCCTTCCCCCACGTCCCCTCGGGCAAGGGCCACCACCGCTGGTGTTCAGCGCAGCCAGTTGGGGGTCCCCAAGCTGCGGGTGGGGAAAAAAAAAATGACTCCCTTGCTTTTATGTGGAGGAAGGTGCTAGGGAACAACTCCGAATCCCGCTAATGGATCCGGGTCAGCTCCTCCACAATCTTTATCAGGTCGTCTACGGTGGCCTCCCTCTTCATGCCGCTGCCATCATCAATCTGCAAGGAGAGAGAAAGCCATCAGAGCGCGGGGATGCCCGCAGGTGCTGAAGGAGACTCCCAGGTCGTCATCGCCTCGCGGGAAGGCAGGCATTTGGGATTTCCTGCAGCCTGGATTCCTCAGCAGGACCCCTACCGGGAATTTTGAAGGGTCTAAGCTCACCCCACCCATCTCACCTGCAAGTTCGCCACCACTTCCTGCATCTTGGGCCTGCTGATGTCCAGGAAGCTCTCAATCAGGTCACCGTCGATGAAGCCCGTAGCCGGTTCCGTCTTGCGTTCGGTGTGAAATGATCTCCAGGTGCCACCGTCAAGGAGCCAAATCCCCACGGAATAACACCGGCCCCAGCCTATGGGTGCACACAGCAGCCACCCCAGACAGCCTGACAATGCTGTGCCAGGAGGACGACAGAATTTGGGCCACGTTTTTAGGGCCGGATTCATCCTCAAAGCCTGCAAGACACAGCCCTCTTGACCGCAGGCACCTCCTCTCCGAGCACAAAGCCCTGGGCACCCGGCAAACGCGCTACCACCCTTCTCCAGCTGATGTACACCCCCAGCAGCGTGTCCCAACAACGATAAACCTCCAACATCCCACCCCACGTGAGGCGCCGGCCAGATTCACAATCCCGGCCCCAGCACTGATTGGCACAGGCTGGCGGCTGAAGTGCGTAAGGATATAAGGAATGCTCGATCTTGCCCACGCTCTTGATGACTTTATTCAGCCTGTTCTGCATGTCCAGGAGGAGGTTGTACCAGCTCTCCGACAGCGAGGTCACCAGTCCTGCAAAAAGGCAAAACGGAGATGAAGGTTGAGGGCTCATCCCAGAGCATCCCGGCAGCTCCCAGCAGGCAGGGATTGGCAGGCTGCCGGGAATGGAGTTGTGCTGGAAGCTGGTGCCTGGGAGGACTGGGAGTTTCCAAAAAAGAGCCAAAGCGCTTTCCTCTCCTGGAAACAAACCAGGAAGGTCAAAAACGAAGGGAGCACGGCGCAGAGCGTCACTCGACTAGGGAACAGAGAAGAAGGGAGACAGGAGGAAAACCCAGCCCAGGTTCAGCAGCAGGAAAGGGGACCTGTTACCCTCCCGCTCAGGCTGGGGAACCTTGACCCTTACCAATCATGCCGTTGACGGTGCCGAAGAGAACCGAGCCCTGTGTCGGCGTGGACGTCTCGCCCAGGTTCTGCATGACCAGAGACCCGTGGCAGAAGACATTGACGAACTCTCCCAGGTGGGACAGCCCCACCTCCTGCAAGTGCTGGCGCTCCTCATCGGTCGTGGCCGCGCTGAAATCCAAAACACCCTGTTCAGTCTGTGCTGGGGTGACACAAAAGCTTCCCCTGCTCCCACCCTGCTGCTCCTCAGAGCTGGGCGTCCTCCTCCCAGCTTTCCTGCCTGACACACTCCCTTCTGTAGCTGTGATGTGGAGACCAGAAGGTCCCATCACCCCATCCATCCCCTCACACAACCCTCTCACAGCCAGCTCACCTGTCCTTCTGGCACACAAACAGATTGAAAGCGTTCTCCGCTCCCAAGAAGTTGTCGTCGTCCAGGATTTCCACGGCACTCATCCAGTTTGGATTGAAATCCCGGGCAATCTGGAAGGGGACAAGAGGAGATACAGTATGCACAGATGGCCTGGCCTGGGAGCCAGCGTCTTCATCCCACCCAACACCACCATTCAGGAGAGATCCAGTCTGTCCCTCTCCGCTAGATGAAGCGGCTGAGCAAAGGGCACAAAGCGCCTTCTGGAGATGGCCCTGGCCCGAGTGGCACGTGGACAACAGCAGGTCCCTCCCTGGGCAAACGCAGACCAGCCTGTGCCGGAGCCGTGCCCGGAGCCGCTCAAACAATTTAACTGCACAGACGGTCGCAGTGCCTGGTCCGTCCCGCAGCTACGCTGCATTTGCTGACAGAGACGCAGCGACAGTCGCAGGAAGCCGTTCCAAGCGTACAACAGGCAGTCCAGATGGCAGCTCCCCACCCCGGCAGAAGCCAAGCACGCACCCAAAGCCCGCTCTTCGCAAGGCTGCCGATTCATTGCCCAGTTTCCTGGAAGCCTGGGGATCAATCCTTCCAGAAACCACAGGGATCTGTCTAAAAGCACGTCCAGGTGACGCTGCGCTCATTGCACAGCGCTACAGCCTTGTCTTCAAAGGGCCAGAAAGGCGGGGTGAGCCAGACTCCTCCTTTTGTCACCTCAAACATCGTTCCCCCTTCCCAGAGCCTATGGGAACAGGCAGCGCAGGCTCCCAGCGCACCTTCGACCACGACTACTCAAAACCATCGATACCTCCTCGAAGTTTCCTTCCATGGGCTTGTACGCCAGGAGGAGGACTGAGCGCATCAGATCGCCCACAAGGATGAAGTCTCCCTTGGTCTTCAGGTAGAGCGCCATGATGTTGTTGTAATGGTTGCACTCCGTGCGCAGCTCCTTCTCCGCTGTCCACTCGTACAGGCGCACCTGAAGGAAGGGACACAGCTCTGAGCCAGCAGGGACAGCCACGCCAGCCGGGACACAGTCCCCAACAGAGATGGGGGACCTGGCTGGCATTCACACAGCTGGAGCAGCTTCCAGCTCCGAAACGCACTCCCAAAAGAAGTCAGGGTCTTGTGAGAGCCCTACCGTGCTGTTGATGCTGGCTAACAGCTTCCCATTGAACTCCACCATGGAATACACAGCGCCCTTGACCTCCTTCTCAGCCAGGCTCTGCAGCTTCCCTGGAATAAACCCATGCACCGCCCGGTTATTTGCCCCGCGCTCCCACGGATGGCAAACCAAGGGGATAGGGATGAGCTGCCCTAAATGACATTGCTGCCCCTAAACACGCTCTCAGAGGATCCGCGGGCAAGTAACACAGGAGCGACACGACAGCAGGGGCAGGCACACAGAAAGCAAATCCCAGAATCCGGTTCTGGTGAGGGATTCTTGGGCTTCTCTAGGAGACGGCGGGGAAGGGAACAATGCTGTGATGGCCTGCAGCAGAGTAACAGCACCTACAGATCCCGTCTGTGGGCCCCTCGGGAAAAACTCCCTGCCTGCTACCGGGACGTGAGCTCTCTTGGGCTGAGGAGCTCACCTCTCATCTCCCTCAAGCAGCTGGACTTGGCCAGGCGAGAAGACCTCACTCTTACCGTCAGAGTAGTGGAAGACAACGATGCGGCCCTGTTTGGGCTCTGCCTCCTCGGGATAGACCATGGCAGTGCCCACGATGAAGTAGGTGTTTGGATCCTTGCCAAGCTTGCAGGAGACCAGGCTGAGGGCGTACTCGTTTTGCAGGAACTGGTGGGCATGAAGCACTGCGCAAAGAGGGAAAGGCAGAAACAACTGGGTCCCCCGGGGTCCCGGCAGGCAGCACCCTCCACGCGTGGGCAGAGCAGCTTGCCTAGGAGCAGCTGGAAACTTAAGGCATATCCAAGCTGGATGCCTGGAGATCCCCTCTCCTATTCCCCACCACCACCTTGTGCCATCAAAACCCCACTATGCCTTAAACTTATGTCCTGTGGCCGACGCTCCTCCAGGAAAAACGCTTTGCCTGAAGGAAACATGCAAGATCACAGACCTTCACAAGTCTGACGATCGCGTGTCTCAGCCACGCGCTGATGGGCTCGTGCTGGAAGGAGAAAACTGGTCGAGGTTACGGCCAGCATTTGGGACCGGTACCTTCGAAGGTGTGCTGGTCTATGATGAGCAGGTTGTGCACCTCCACCTCCTCTCCGAAAGACGTCTCATGCGGCGCCGTGCTGCTGGAGAACAGCTTGCTAGTGCTCACGCTGCTGGAAAGGGCCTAGGACACAGTAAGATCGGTCACATCCTCGTGCTCCTCGGCACATCCTCTCCCTGCTCCACAGGGGCTGAGGCAACCGGGAACCAGAAGAATGAACGGGAGAGAAAGTGAAGCAAGGAACTCCCCGGGCCTGAGTAAAGGGACACACTCCCTGCACCAGTAGAGCTGTGTGACACGCACGGCAGAAGTGACGCTGCCGAGCAACAGCATTAATAAGAGTTTATGCTCTGTTGCGGCTTCCACCAGAGCTACGGCCTCGTGGAGGCTTGTGCCTACATCCCAAGGAGGAGGAGGAGGAGGAGGAGGAAACCACCTGAGAGCGAACAGAAGCCTGCACGGGGGCCTGAAGGAGCAGCACCCAAAACCAAAGGTGATCTGACAGAGCAGTGAGCATGCCGAGGCTGCCAGAGAGCAGCACCGAGCGCCCTTCTCACCCCCACGCGCAGCTCTTACCACCCCATCTCCTCCCAGGCCGCCAAAGGGAGAGCTGGCACGCAGAGCTTTGGAAGAGAAGATCGTCAAGGAGGACCTGCATCACGGTTTGGCCTGAGGAACTGTGACACCCACAGCCCAGAGCTCAGGGACCATCTAGCAGCTACCCCTCACCTGGGTGCTGGCGCTGGGTCTGAGCGCAGTGGTGCCTCCACTGGCATCCTGCACCTCGATACGACTGGAGAGCACGCCGAAGCACTGCGACACCTCTTGGTAGCAGATCTTCCTGCGGGACAAAGGGAGCCGTGTGGGCAGGGGGGCCAAGACAGGTTGCTCCAAGGAGAGCACAGAGGTTCCGGAGACAAGAGAGCGCCGCTCACTTGCCCAGGCTGCTCTCAACACAAGCCCCCAGTCCAGCCCACGCGCTAACTGGGACCGCAACAGGAATGCTGAGGGTGACGTCTCCCCCCAGCCTGGCCCCACGCAGTGCTGCCTCCCTGCCTCAGCTCACCTGGGCGATTCATAGAGGGGAACCGTGCGGATGTGCAGCTTCTGGATCTCGTCAATGGTGCCAATTGTCAGGGTGCTGTTGTTGGCCAACGCCAAGCTGTACGGGGGGGAAAAAAGCCACATGAGCAACGGCACTTCTAAGGGGGATGGCAGAGCAAGAACCTCCCTCTCCTCCACGTCCCAAGAAACTGCCGATCCCAGGATCCAATTTGCTGATCCCAGGATCCCCCAACCCGTGTCACACCGGGCAAGGTGCAGGCTCACCTGTCGGGATACCCATCTGAGTTGAGGGGACACATGTAGTTCACCTCCTTCAGGTTGACGTTGGAGAAGACCAGCTTGTGGTTACTGCTGTAGATGACGGTGGGGCGGTCAGAGCAGGCAAACACGTTGGTGGTGGACAGAGAGCGGAAAGTCCTCAGGACGGTGGGCTGGGTCCCCAGGGTCACCTTCTTCCGGTCACTCAGCAAGCCTGCAGAAAAGGAGCAGCGGCGTTGGGAGCTGCCGCAAGGGAGCTCGCAAGAGCGGGACGGCGGAGTGCAGTGCGGCTGCGGCACCTTGGGAAGAAAGGAATGCAGGTAAACGCATCCTGCTGCCAACACAGGACAGCAAAAGGAATGGATGTAAGCAACCATCTCCTCTCTCCAGAGCCCGCTGGGGAAATCCACCAACTCCCAGTGCCCGCAGCCAGTCCCACCCTCAGCACGACCCCGCCACGGTGAGAAAGCAAGAAAAAGAGAGAAGGGTTAAAGAAAACACGTCAAGCAAGTAAGAGGGCACAAGTCCGGCCACCCGCTCAGCGCTAGGCCCTCCAGCGCCCACCTGTCTCCAGGCTGAGCCCGAAGTAGAAGAGAGCTCCGTCCCCCAGGGCGCACAGAAGGTAATGGCTACTCTCGAAGGTCGTCATCAGGATGGAGCGAGGGATGATTTCTGCAGGGAGCAGGAGAAGGCTGATGTCACTCATGACTCAGGCGGGTCAGCGGCGGCCGCCGCCGCCACCACCCAGCAGCCCCAGGAGAACCCTACCTCCTCCCAGCATCTCCTTGTGCAGCAGCTCAAACGAAGGCAGCTTTAGGATGCGGGCAGAGATGTCGGTCCAGAGCCCGATGGCACACAGTGGGGACATGCCGTTAGTGTCCCCCAAAGGGGTGATGTCCAGGCAGGCAACTTCGTGCTCCATTTCTGTGCAGCTGGCAGGAAGGAGAAAGCAGACAGAGGTGTCAGTCTTGAGCCCGAAGACAGACAGAGGCTGAGAAAGCCCTTGGGCCACAGAGACATGCGCACCCACCTGATCTGCCTGAGCTCCTGGGGTCGGATCTCCAGGTAGTAGAGGGCTCGTCCCACAGCCACCACTACCTGGTTACTGTTACAGGAAGCCACGCTGATGTTCTTTCCGTTGGGCTCTTTCCACTCACTCACCAGGGCTTTGGGCTCCTGACTAACCAGTCGCACAGAGGCAGAGGTGATCTGGGGAGGGAGGAGGCCTCTGCTCAGAGCCAGAACAACACCTCCCTTCCCACATCGGCCCAAGGAAGTGCCGCAGACCCAGCCACTGGTAAGCAGCACAGATCTAAGTTAGCCCCACAATCAATAGAGGCTGTAGGGTTATCACAAGAGAGAGAGATCTGCATTTGCCTAGAACTGGTATTACCTGGATCAGTTGCTGGTGTGCCACGTTGCCGCAGAAGAAAGTCTGCTGATCGTCCACAAACCCTGTGAGCTCTGTCTCTTCTACTTCCTCTCCATTTAACATAAGAACCCTGAACGGGAATGGGAGTTCCTATCATATCATGCTCCAACACTCGGCCGAGAGCCCGGCTCAGCGTTAACCCCACCTCACCTGGTCTGGCCAACAAAGGACAGCACCAACGTGTTGTCCGTTTCACGATGAGAGTCCGACCGCAGGGGCCACAAGCCTGCAACAAAGAGAGGCCACATTTGCTCACGGTGAATATTCCAAGAGCCGGTGGGTGACAAGCCCCGTCCCACATCCCAACCTCCATCTGTGCACACAGAGAGCCGGGCCCTCTCGGGCTGCGGGTTGGATTTGTCAGTCCTGAGCAGCTCACGCACCTTTAATCCCCGGCAAGTCAATGCTGGCGTGCTCATGAATCCCAATGCCGTTCCGGATGATCCGCAGTGAACCTTCTTTAAATGCACCCGAGCACGTGACCAGCTGGAGGAAAAGCAGATGATCTTTACTAAGCATTGCTGGGAAGCTTCCCCACTCCTCCTTGGAGCGAAGGGTTGAGGGGAAGATCTTCTCCACTTTTCGGAGGAAGTTTTTTGGCAGCTGATCCTTCCCCACCGCATGAAGGCAACCCCTTCCTCATGAACAGGGGTATCCAAGAATTAGCCTCCCCACCCACACCACTCTTCAGCGTGAGACCTCAGTCCCACCCCTGCACCTGGATAAGACTTTGAGGTCCTCCAACAAATGATTCATAGTCTTTTCCTTCCACAGACAACCCACGCATATGCCTGGCTGGCCCAGACATCCTCAGCACTGAGAACAGAAAAGCAGAATCAACGTTACCTGCCCTTGGCCTTGTCTTTCCAGGTCCACCACGCACATGTCGACGATGGGACCGAGGTTGGTGAAGGTCTCCATAGCCACTACGTAGGAGCCCTGCTCGTTGCTGTCCACGTTGAGCTACGAATAAACACAATTATCGGCTTTCAGCAAACAAGACCGAGCAAGTGGAAAGGGTGTAGGGCAGATAAGGAGAAGAGAGGAAAATTTATCCACACGCACTTCTCGAGGCCACGAAAAAAATCAAAATCAAAAAATAGACAAAATCCTGTCTGAACACACAACTAAGCCAGAAGGTGGCTGCCACGTACCTTCACAAGCTGGGAATCCCCAAGTCGAGAGCCAACAAACACAACTCCATTGTCCAGGTAGGTCAAGCACTCCGCAATGGACGTCTGGGAATTGAGAAGATGCAGATGAACCCCCCCTAGCGTGAAAAGGACCCTGCCATACCCTGCGAGCACCACATCTCAGCAGCAGCCCAACAGGAAGACCCTGGGCACAGGAGGGGAATTTAATCCCACTGCAACGCGCAGAGAGTCCAAGCTTTGCACAAGGACAGCACACAAGCACCAGGCAAAAACCTGGGAAGATGGTGTCAACTTTCAAGTCCCCCAACAGGGAACTTCCCAGCAATCAACAGTTCAAAGCCGTGATGACTGTGAAACACCACCCCACCCTGGGCTCCAAAAGAGACACCATTTCTGCCACTCAGCTCTCAGCGGAGCATTCCCAGCCTGCGGAGCCTCCCAGCCCCGCGGCGAGAAGCCAACAGGGACAGCACACGCGATGTGGCAGAGTCCTACCTCGCCGAGGAGTTCCACGCGCAGGTCCTTCAAGGTGACAGTGCCGTCCATCTGTTCCTCCTTCTCCAGAAGCAGCATGAAGAGGCGTCCTTCCATGTCCCCCAGCAAGTAACGGGACCCATTGGGATCCACCCGGTTGTGGCACACAATCGTACTTTGCTGCACACAAAGGATGAGGGAATTTTTAGGAACGCCTTGAAACGGCCTGGAAAAGTCACCTAGCAAGGACCACCTATTACTGTAAAATCATTTAGGTTGGAAAAGACCTTTTAGATCATCTAGTCTGTACAGGCCAGAAGGGAACAACCACATCCTCAGCGCACCAGCTGCTGGCTGTAACCGCAGCAGAGCCCCACTCCTGCGTAGAGGGCTGGATTCGCCTTTCACCAAACCACAACAGCGAACACAACCAGAACCTGCGGTCAAACGGTCTCGCTTTTTCTCACTAGGAACCACCTCGTGTTCCTAAATGAAACACGTCGCTAGCTCGCTCACAGCCCAGGAAAGATGCCATCAGAAAGGCTGTTTTCCTAACGCTGGGCCTTCCACAGGCACAGGGACGCTATTTGGGACCTGCAGAGCTCCATCTCCACACCCAAGCTCCTCAGATGTTTTGCTCTCTGTGGCGGATGCTGTCTGGCCTCCTGTCAACGTATTTAGTTTTGGTTTAAAAAACCCTCTAATCTTGCAGATCTTTATTGTATGCAAACATGCCACTGGCCTTGAGCGCAGATCTGCCCGCGCTCTGCTTGCAGGTCAAGGCCCAGGTCTGTATGTCAGCGGCGCCCGGGTGACTCGCTCCGCCTGCGCCAACGTCACAGACTCTCCGTCACAGCGCTCCCGTAGCGGTCTGAGAGCCTGTAGGCATTCAGGCAACAATATCAGCATTTCTCTACCTAAGATTTATAGCTCTTTTCTAGCCCATCATTATCTCCAGCTTAAAAGGACCTTTTGATCGCAGTTCAAGCCCTCTGTCAGCCCCCAGCGGCACCTCAGCCGTGTCCTTTGTGCTTCCTGCACCGTTTACATGTGGGAACTGGCCCGGCCCTCGGACAAAAACCACAAGCTCAACTTCTGTCACAAACTCTGTAAGTCTTTTTTTCCTTTTAACAAGTGCCCCAATCATATACCAGTGGACTCAGGTCTCTAAGGGGCTCATTCATATCTTTTCCTGCCTGAACTGAAACCGGGCTCTGGCCTGGGCCCCTGCCCAAACCACGCATTACCTCCTAACTAATCCCTTTCTCTGAGGCCCAAACAAGATTTCAGCTTTACTGCACCATTTCCGAGTACTCCACAGGGAGCAGAGCCACACGCTGCAGTGCGAGCACATGCTGCCACCATTCCAAGGATCACACAGGTCCCTCAGTCCCCAAAAACACAGACCAGGCATTGTGTGAAACACCCACGTTTGCCGAACCTCTGGGAGTAACTGGTCCTATTAGGCTACACTTGGAGACAAGAGCAGTTTAAATTCTTGACTACAAGCAGCCCAATACCCTACCAGCACTCTGAGAGATGGCTGGGAATGGAGGAATTGGAGGAATGACATGGGACACACGTCTAGATTTCACTAGTCACTCACCTTGATGATAGGTGGAGCGATGGCTAAATATTTATCTCCATTGTGGTAGGTGATAGACTCCTGCCCAATGATGATGGCGCCTCCAAAAGGCTCTGGCACTGCGGAGGGGAGAAGACAATTGTCCTGTTAGAGACCCCGTGCAGCACGACGGAGGCATTCAGCCTGGCCAAAGAAACGGGAGGGAAGATCTTTGACAAAGAAGGACGAACCTGCGATGACCATGGAGGCCTCAGCCTCTACGTTCTCCTGTTTCCAAGGACCTTTGTTAAACTCCTTCTCACGCAGGGACACCTCGTACGTCTTGACGTGGCGACCCTGAGGGTCCTGAAAGAGAAGGCACAGATGATGACACGTGCACTGATGACAGCCTCACCTGCACAGCAACACATTCCAGAGGCGGAGCTGACTAGGAGCCCGGGAAGCAAGGAGACTCCACCACATCTCCTGCAAAGAGCACCACCGCCAGCGAGCTGCAGGGGCTTCCCACCCTGCCCATCTCCTCTCCAATCTCCTTCAAACCACACACGTGTCCGAACAGACACACACTAATCTTCTCCCTAACTGGACCCATACGCAGAACAAGCTTTGAATAAAGCCCTATGCCAAAAAAAAAAAAAAAAAAGTTTGAAAACTATTTTTGCCTTTTTATTCAAGTGATTTTCTGGGACTCGTATTCACCTGACATGTGACTTGTCAGTGACATGGACAGTAGGGTTGAGTGCACCCTCAGCAAGTTTGCCGATGATACCGAGTTGTTTGGTGAAGCAGACACGCTGGAGGGGAGGGATGGCACCCAGAGGGACCTGGACAGGCTGGAGAGGTGGGCCCAAGCCAACCTCATGCAGTTCAACAAGGCTAAGTGCAAGGTCCTACATCTGGGTCGGGGCAATCCCAAGCACAAATCCAGGCTCGGCGAGGAATGGCTGGAAAGCAGCCCTCAGGAGAAGGACCTGGCTGTGCTGATCGACGAGAAGCTCAGCGTGAGCCAGCAATGTGCGATCGCAGCCCAGAAGGCCAACCGCATCCTGGGCTGCATCAAGAGAAGTGTGGCCAGCAGGTCAAGGGAGGTGATTCTGCCCCTCTACTCCACTCTGGTGAGACCCCACCTGAAGTCCTGCATCCAGCTCTGGAGTCCCCAACAGAAGAAGGACATGGATCTGCTGCAGCGTGTCCAGAGGAGAGCCACGAGGATGGGCCGAGGGCTGGGGCACCTCTCCTATGAGGAGAGGCTGAAAGTTAGGGCTGTTCAGCCTGGAGAAGAGAAGGCTCCGGGGAGATCTTAGTGCGGCCTTCCAGNGCACAGCTCTACAAATCCAGGCACGAGTGGCACTACGCGATATCACCGCTGCCTCCAGCTCCAGCAAGGCATTCAGGAATTCAGCTCTGCCGGAGCAGCGCAGGTGCCAGAGCTCCCATCTCGATGCTCCTCAGGCCTTTCAGCCTGGTTTCCTGAGGAAACTTTACCTGCTTGCCGAATAATCCCCCGACGGCTCCGCCATTCCGGTAATTCCTAGCCCAGTGGGCCATTTCAACCAAACCTGACGCAGAGAGGTGTCTGAGGCAGCGAGTCCACAAAGGCTTCACCAAAATATGCGGTGGGCGGAGAAGCAGCCCCCAAATCAGCACCCCGCTACGGCAAAAGTGATCTACGCTAACAAGTGCTGGGGAACCCGCATGGGGAAAAGACATATGAGCACCCAAAGCACAGAGAGGGTTTCAAACACAACCCGCTGACCGATTTCACGTCCCAAAGGCTCAGACAAGGCTCTAAATCACAGGGAACCAGGTTTCCTTAGTTACGCTGTTCACGGAACTACTTAAAAGAGCCACTGATCTCTCTATTTATCAAGCCTCACTGTTTTCCAGATCTGAGTAAAAGCATTTTTTGCCTCCCTGTAGCTGTCAGCTCTGCAAAGAAACAGGCGCAGGGAAGCTGGGCACCTCCTGGCTCACCCCACACAGCCTCTTGGCAAACATCCGCACGGACGGCGCTCCAGAGCCCGAGGTCCTGGCGACAGCCAGCAGCGCAGGACCGAGGGAAGCAAACAGCAGTACTGGCTGACAGAGGAGGAGAAACCAGGAGGAGCAATAGCTCCGTGAGGAGGAGAAAGTTGAAGTGGGGCTGTTAAAATGGGGCAGGGGAGTCATTAACAAAACTTTTTGACATTTCTAGACTTTTTGACTCCACACCACAGCAGCTCTCAAGCCTTTTTTTTTTTCTTTTAAAAAACTTCCCCTTTTTGTGGTATCTTCCGCTGGTTTCAGAACTACACAAAAATTCTCTCCGACACGGCTATTCTACCGACCCCAAATCCTGTGATAATGATTAATAAATTGAGAAGGAATCAAAGCAGCAGCTTGGAAACGTTCCCCTCTCCACACACACGCAAGTCAGACACCCAGGGACCAAAACAAAGCCAGAGTTTTATGTAAGGCCTGATGAGTCAGAGAGAACTTGCATCTCGCTCCTGCTGCAAGGATAAAAATCATATTAATAGCATTAGACATGGAGCAAGCCATTAATTTACTCTTTATTCATGTAATACCTGTTTGCAACAAATGAACTGGTAACAGACTTGCGCTGATTTAATCTGTAAAGGTGTCAGACCCCCAGGTAAGACCTTTTTTCACTCGCTGACTACATGGGATGACCAAGCTCCTCCTGTAAGACACTCTGGAGCACCAAGTGGAAACTGACATGCTCCTACCCAGACCCTAACACCGAATTTAAGAATTTGGCCAAATCACCATCCCTTTCTGCCACAGGTTCGCCCAGCACCCAACAGCGACGGCGTTAAGCAAACCCGCGGGTGCTGAGCGGACTTCTCAGAGCAGCACACCACCACCACAGGCTCCCTGGCTTTGGGGAAGTCACCCAGCGAGTCAAAACCAGAAATACACAACAAACCAGTCCCCCTCAGCACGTGTTTCCACAGCAAAGACTGGCTCACGCCTTCCCTTCCGACACCAGGTTTCAAAGGCAGCGCGGCTGCACGGGATGAAAACGCAGTCCCCCCCATACGCCCCCCAGTCACACAGGAAGACGACAGCCATGGGATGTGAAAGCGTGCACGGCACAGCCCTCTGGATCAGGCTCTGCTGTGTCGCGAAAGAGATCACGACTCCCTTCTCCCCCAAACAGGAGAAGAACAACAGTGCCACGTCCTACGCGTTAGCGACAGCTGAAAATCTGTTGCTTTTTCAGATAATCAAATCCCTCCCCATTTTCTTCTTTTTTTGGTGCACACCGTTAAATCGTCATGCAAGCGTCTGTGAGGTAGGGAGGACACGTGACAGCTGGGGACACTCCCCAGCAAGGCTGAAGAGCAGGCTGACGTTTGTTCAGGTGACAAGGGAGAGCACCAGCTACCCACAGGGCAGGGGAAGAGCACCGGCCTGACACGGGGAATCTGGGCGCCCTCCCAACCCCTAGTTACGCGGTGACAAAGTGACTTTCCTCCCCCCATCTCCACTTAGTAACTGTCAGGTGGGTTCAGCAACACCCACCCCTCTTGAAAACAATAATATTGGCTTTTGCAAACAGACAGGGAATCGTCAAGTCACTGCTGGTACAGCATTAGGAGCTCTCGTGGTCCGAGTTTGCCACCAAGAACCACGCTGAGCTAAATTCACTCCTGATCCTGCGCTGGCGTCCCAGGAACTTTTAGCCAGGCCCAGGCGAGCCCCGATTTTGACAAAGCAAAGATAATCCCTCGCTCAGTCAGCACAGCAAAGGCTCTTCGGTTCACAATAAGCATTTAGAGAAGGGCCTACAAACACTGCCTTTGGGAGGACCCTGGTGATGGGAGAGGTTATGACCCCTCTTTACATTCCTGGAATGGCAGACAGGACATACTGCCTGTTTTTTAAGGGGAAGGCTCAAGTCTCACAGCTCTGCCTGTAGGAAACAACTGGCTCCGGCTCTAATCCACCTGTTCGGCATTGGCTGGAAAGACCCGTGAGCTGCTGCTGAGTGTTTAACAAGGAAACGGTCCCACCCGAAGCATCAGCTGCCCAGCTCTCCTGTGGGAAAGCATGGATTCCTCTCTCCCAGAAATGGGGAAAAGCAGCACTGAGGAACATGGACTTTCCTCAGCTACACAGCGAGCCTGCAGGAGCCAGAACCGTCTCTCGCTCTGCCCATAGCACTGCTTTCCACGGGGCTCCAGGACACCGCTGCTGCTCCAAGCCCTTTGGAAGACCTCTAGAGACCTCAGCTGGCGCACCAGGAATCTTCAGCACCCTCCGTCTGAGTCACCCATCGAGAACAAGGTACCTGGTAGACGAAGCAGATGGTCGGAGCCTGACAGCCATAGAGAAACTTCACATCGATGACTTGGAGCTCTTCCAGGCGGATGTTAAAAGCCTTTAACTCCTTGTTCTCCCGGTCCAGGGGAATGACCTTGAAGAGGCCATCATAGAGCCGCAAGCCGATCATCCGGCACTCTGGGTCGATGATGCCAATTATGCCGGTCTCTGAGGGACGGCCAATGCGATCCTGAGCGAGAGATCCCGTAAAGAGGGGAAAGAGGAAGGGCGATTAGCGTCAGGAAAAGATCCCCATGCGGGACTCGAGAATAGCAGGTACGAGAGTTACCACCCCTCAGCTGAGGAACGATTCCCTGCACACATCCCAGCCGGCTTTAAAAATCCTGTCTGGCAAGACAAAGGCAATTCAGGCATCTCCTGCCTCAAGCAGCAAGTCCCTCCCACCAGCGAGCCGGGCAGAGCTCCCACAGCACACACTTTCTCTCTCCGGGGAACCAAGCGCTCCAGGAGCGGACCCTGCGACGGGCTTTGTAATCCCACCTCACTCCTGAACGACCTCAGAGAAGCCACATCGCTGTCCTGTACCTCCGCTTTCCAGCGCTGACAGGGCGCGCTGCTCTCTGCGAAGAGCTTTGATACCCACCACCAAAAATCCCCCTTCAGAAATCCAGCTCTGTTATCAGCCTCCCCAGATCCCTCAGCGTTACTCGGCGCAGGCCAATATCAGCAGCTCCATATGTCAGGAGGCAGAACCGCGGCACGGGGAGATTAATCGCTTTTCCCCAAACTAATGCGTTACTGACAGGACGTGCCCACCTACGGCTCCCGCCTGGAACCCCCCCCCCAGCTCAGCTCCACCAACAGTACGGCAGCGGAAGCTCAGTGCCTGGAAACAGACAGAAGATATTGCGGCTTGACAGCGGCTGGAAATCATTTGGCTAGTGACTAACATAAAGCCAAAGAGAGATAAGGATTTCTGACCTGCTCAGAAGGCCTGATTTTAATCCACATTAAACAGAGCAACAGAGAACAGCCACAATTCCTAACAATGTTGTACGGCCACGATGGTAAGAGTAACTTCAGCAGCCACGTTTCTAGTACGCAGCAAGTAGAGACCAGCCACAAAACACCAGAGTGATTTCCCAGGGAAAATTCTACTTTACGTTGAATTTTGGGCACTAATTCCCATTACAGTAGGAGCATGTCAAATTAATCTTATTATTCTGCAAACTACCCCACTGGGAGACAGTTGTAGCCGTGTAGAGAGACTTGAGCCCCGAGACTGACTCACTGCACACAAAAACGACTGAAAATAACAGTGGCGGGAGGTGAGCCATCCCGGAGTCAGCGACAGGCAAAGAATCGTAAATAACAAGGCAGAAACCCATCACCAAAGCTCGCCCTCGTCGTTGGCGAAGCAAAACCATCCCCAAGGAAGGGAATTCCCCCCTTCCAGGTCCTGCAGCCTCGCTCACCTGCACGTTGCCATGAGCACGGGTTATGATATCGATGCTGTCCCCGTTCTGCTTGTACTCCAGGATGCAGGCGTTGTACTTGGCTGTCAGGATGAACAACAAATCCTTGCTCTCCCCCTGCGAAAGCAGAGCAGCAGGCATTCAGGCGGGTGTCAGAGCCAGCGGCGCCGGCGCACCCCGGCCTGGCCTTCCCGGTTGGCGAGCAGCCCCCCTCCCTGCAGAGCACCCACCTTGGGGCGGAAGAGCTCCATGACGGCGGTCTTGCCGTACATCCCCACCTCCTTGACGGGCCGCAGCCCCTCCGCTGTCACCACGTAGATCTCCAGGCGCGTGTTCTTGGCGATCAGCAGGTTCAAATCTTCCGCAGAGGTGAAGTGGCCTGGGAAACAGGAGAGAGGGAATCACTGCTGAGCCACAAAGAAGCAACAAGGCGGCACCTCAAGGCAAGGCAGCGGGTGCTCTCACCGAATGCAGGAGGTCTGCTGGTGCTGGGGGGGCTGGCCTGCACCCCCACAGCCTCACCCCGAGCACCATCCTCCCTGCAGCACCCCGAAAACACCAGCACCTTCTTCCCGCAACACCCGCCCCCGCAGCAACCACCTTCCCTGATCTCTGACTTCCCATCTTTCCCCAACGAACCTCATTCCCGGGGGCCTTTTCCCCCCATCCTGCCTTTCCAGCGTACACTGCAACATCCCAAAACGCCTCGCGGCCAGGCAAGACACAGAGACAGACATCACCACCGCCTCTTCTCCAGTACCCCAACCCTCTGCTGTCCTGCAACCCCCCCAAGAACCCCACTTCAC